>CATIWJ010138784.1:0-10007 GCA_949640765.1 Croton laevigatus | reverse complement strand
CTTATCCCATGATTATAAGTAAAAGTTTTCTTTTAACTCCTTTATTTTGAAATGATTTTGGGATTTACTCTATGAGTTTATTTTGTCCTTGAGACATGATATAAACTCTTAGGAACTCTAAAGAGGAGAACTTTGCCTTTGTCACTTAATCTGACCATTGTGAGAACTTTGAATGACAAAACTCGTAAGCGAGAACTTTAACCTGAGATTGACCGTCATTGCGCTTATGAATATTGATTGGAATTGTTTACACTTTGAATTCTGAAATTTGTTTTTCAAAACTTAGTTTCTTTCAATAGGTGTTTTTTAGAGCAATTTCTGAAGAAAAATTTAGAATAGCTTCCATGAATGCTATAACTTTCCTTTACGTTCCCTTAAGGCGAAATCCTAGTTGAGTCTCGATTTTGGACATTATTTAGGCATTTTTTTGGCCGATTCATTAATCTTCTTACATTTATCCCACTATTATGTTACCATTCTCTTAACCCCTTCTAGCCTACGAAGTATGCTAAATGTGTACTCTTAAATTCTTTTCATAACCCATGATATAACCATGAAAACCAAAAGCCTTTGCCTGCCACCCTTTTGCGAGAAAATAGTCTTTATTATTGTTGTTGTGCATATGCATGTACTTTTTATTTAGGAGTTGACGTAAGTGCATTTTTGTTTAATATCATCGTTCAAGAGTCAAGTTTTAAGCTTTTGAGAGTAAATGGCACTTGAAATCCATTGAGTTTAAATTATTGTTGGATTCAAGTGTGGTTGTAAATAAGTTAAGGTTTTTGGTTTTCATATAAAATTAAAAAAAAAAGAACGAAAAAGAAAAGAAAGAAGTTCTTCAGAAAAAAAAACGAAAAGAAAGAAAAAAAAATTCAGAAAATGAAAAAAAACGGAAGAAAAATCAGAAAAGAGAGAAGAAAAAAAGTAAGTTGTTAATTTTAGTTCATTATAATTAAAGTTAATGTTTTTGTTTTGGGTTGCATTTGTCGTCTTGTGGGTATTAAGGGTAGATAAGTTGAGCATTGCTTTATTGGGTTTAATTGCTTAAAACTTATTTTCTCATGTTTCTTTAGCCTTTTGTTATCCTTTCTTTTGTAACCTTCGCCCTAGCCTAACCCTGAATAAAGACCTTTTGATCCCTTGTTTAAGACTTGCCCTACATTAGTGGAGAGGAAATTTGAAGGAGAGCTTATGGACGTTCACTGTTTTTATTTTATTGAAGCTATAAAAATGTGTTTTAATGCTTTGTTAATTGTTCAATAAAATGCTTGTAGATTCAAAATGGTGTGCGTTTTAAGAATTCTTAATATAACCTTTTCCAATTGAGTTCATAATGATGGTTGAGTTTTCAATTGCGATGTTGAGTTGTTTGGGGAATTTGCATGTGTTTGATTGAGTTTTAAGGTGAAGTATGTGCTCTTATATGCAGATTTGATTTTGAGTCATGTTTGAGGACAAGCATGTGATAAGTGTGGGGAGATTTGATAGGGTTTGCAAATCCAACAGGTTTTTATTTACTAATGTTGCACTTATTTGATATCTCTTATGCTTAATTGTGGGATTTTACTTAGTTTTTCTTATTTTGATTAAGAATTGTTGGATTTAACAAAAAGAAAGCAAAAGGAGCATAATTGATCGAGTTTTGGAACATTGGAGTCGAAGCTAAAAGCATATGGACGTTTTTGACGCTGTCAGAAGTTAGCTTTAGGTAAGGCTAACTGATGAAGGAAGCACTGCGGATTGGAATTCATTGGGCTGCTGGCCTATGTTTTTTAATAGCCGATTTACGCTTGAATTACAGTTTATGAAGGAGACTTGAACATTATTTTGCTGCCTAATTTTGTCATATTTATGTGGGACCTAGTTTTTTTATTATATAAGCACGATTTAGATCTTTTGGAGGGCATTCGGTTTTCACCCTCATTAGCTACGTTTTTAGGTTTTTATTCTCTCAAGAACAGTAGCGTTTTCATGGCCATGCATGGCTAAGTTCTCTTTTTCAGTCAATGGTTAATTTAAGGTTTAAGTTCTTTATGATTGTAAGAACTTAATGTATTTCAATTACTCTTTGATTTGATATTGCATTTATGTCTTTTCTATGACTTATTGGGAAAATATATCCTTAGTTTATTTCTATTATTTCACCAAACAAGGCCGTTGTTCATTTAATAGGAATTTAAATAGCTAATCAATTAGGTTAAATCTATAATTATTTAGATGAATTAATAGAAGTGGTGATTGATATAACTTGATTGTGATAAGGATTTTGGGTTATATTAAGTGAAGTCATAATCCAGTCTAAATGAATTTTTGTAGTTTTTGTTAGTTAGGGCAATATCTTTCTAGTTTTTAATGTAATTGGTAAATTAAATCCTTCGTCGTATTTAGGGTTGTTTGTTGATTATGAGTTGTTATTAGATCGTATCTTAATAACTTAAGATTAAGGAAAGATTGGTTAGATCGGCATTCTTTCTGACTATAACTTATCTGTGATATTTAAATAAAAGTTATCCTAGAGTTGATGATCAATCCAATGAACTTTATACCGCGAATTACCTTTGACTGAGTTTGTTTCCTATTGGTTTTCAAAATTTATTTTATTTTTCTAGTTATTTTCATTTTAATATTCAGTTCTTAAAATTCCCCATTTTTAGTTTAAGTTTTCAATTTTCTATTTCAGTTCTGGTTAGCCTTGGGCAAGGCTAATCCTTTGGATTCAACCATTCTCACCATCTTTGCAGATGTTTGTGTTTGTTTAATTTGGAAGAGCACATTAATTTATTTTTGGTAGTTTCGACACCTATCAGTCCATGAATGGCAAGAAAAAATAATAGTATCAGGAGCAGATAATTCAATCATAGGTAGCTCCAAACATGACTTATGTCGGGGTTACCAATTGCTAAATACTTCATTCCTTATACCGTCTCAATGATCAATAATACAATGATAAACAATGAACAATGACAATTTCATCATTATACCCAAGCCCGTCCTTTAGCATGTGTAAAGTGATCGACCGCACATGGCCTCCAAAAATTAAAGGTCCAACAGTTAAGAATTTCCTCTATTAAAAAAAACTGAAATTACGTGTCACTTCCATTAACCCATGCTTAACTAAAAAACAAAAAGAAAATCTTGAAATCATAACTCATCTTCTCAATCTACGAAATTTTCCTTTCCATCAAACCAAAAATCTCAATTCGATCAAATTCCTCTTCACCGCTTCTCATTCCCTCTAAACCTCCATTCAATTTCATTACCGATTTCATTCACGATTTTATCAACAGCATTGATAATCGCAAAGCTGGAAAAAGGTAATTATATTGATTTTGTTTGTAATCTCTTAAAATTGTAATTTTCAGATGTATACAAATTTTCATTATGATTTTCTTGGCTTTCTTCTACTAACCTGAATTGCTCGTTTTTTTTTGTATATTTCTATTTTCCAAGGGCCTCATTTTTAATCTCAGCACAAGGCTCCGAAATTCCACGAGACAGCCCTGCTTATACCAACCTAAATAATCATTGTTAGTTAACAATGGAACAGACAAAATAGCTCAATGAATAATTTTAATAAACTCCTCTATTTAGCGTTCTTCGTCCCTATATGATACACTATAGCACAACACAAGAAATATCACGTTTAAATAATTAATAAATATTTATTCAAACACACATGCTTCTGTCTCCTAATCATATGCAGGCTTAGATTGTAACGTCCATTTTTCCAGGTACTCCAAGTAAGTGCTAAGTACACACACGACAAGGGACCCAACCGAGCATCGAGGTCGGGTGACATCTGGAAAGCTCTGTGAATGACTGTAAATAATGTAAATAAAGGAAGATGTATGATAAATAAAGGTTTTGAAAAGATAACTAGCGCATCCGGAGACAAAGATAGGCCAAAGAGGCTCAACGGGCTCCAGAGGAGGTAGTGGGAACCTAGGCGTAATTTTGTAAAAAGTTGCGTAGGGTCTTGATACTGCCCAAAATTGATCATAAATATGAAATCTCAGGATTTAACTGGTCGCAACGAAGCGTAACAGAATTTTTAGAAAACGCGCGGTTTGAAAATTATACCGAGTTTTTCATTAAGGGTATTTTTGTCATTGTTGCAAAAAGGAAGTGGTTAGTAGGCATGTGTGGCTTCTTTAGGCACCATATTGGTTATACAAAGAGTTTATTAATGTGTTGGTTAGTTTATGGCCAATCAACCTAATGACTAAGCCAATTCCACCAATCAAAATTTAAGGAAAATTAATAAAACAAAAACATATTATTACTCATCATATAAAGAACATTCAAGACACCAAATGAACCAAAAAAAACTTTCTCTTTCTCTCCAAAATTTCGTGGTGCCATAGGAGAAGAAGAAGAAGCTCAAAACTCAAGGTAAATCCTTATTTCTATACATGAATTTCTTGGTTTTAGGTTAGTTTTTCATTCCTAAGTCATAGCTAGTATGTGTTTGGGATTAAATCTACAAGTTTCTTCATCTTCCTAAGAACCCTAGAAATGGAAGAAAGGAAAAAAAATTTTGTCTTTAGGTTGAAGATGGAGTTAGGAAATGTTAGAAAATGATGGTTTAAGCTTGGTTAAGCTTGAATTCTAAACTAGTTTGCAAAAAAAATGATTATGTAGTTTGGGAATTCTTATTTAGGGTTTATGAAAACCTTATGGAAGTGTTATTTTTATAGGAAATGAAGAAGGAAATCCTAGGGAAGAATCATAAGGTGCAAAGGGAAGCTCAAACTTAAGGTTTGGTACCTTACTTGTGTTAGTTTCTACTTTTCCATTTTTGTTCATGTGTAGGCCGAACCCTAAGGGGTGTCAAATGGCCAAATTTATGTGTTTTTATGTGTGAAATATGTTGAGTTGCATGTGTAATTGCCTTAGGATGCATGTAGCGAAAAATACGGAAATTGTTTGTCAAAACCGTGAGGCTGCCAGCAGGTCCCCTGCAAGTCAGTCGGCTTCGCAGATTTTTAATAAAATCAAGAAAAATGTTTTAAAGCTGAATTTTGGATACATTGTACTTTGATGAGTCCAGTGTACATGAAAAATAATTCCAAGCTGATTTAATGAAGGAAAATGAGTGAACCAACTCAATTTCCGGGCTGCAGTAACTGAGACAGTCTGAAATTGAGGCTTGTTTCAGTACCGGGTTCAGCTCTGTAGGGTCTGAAATTTTTATGTCACAATGTACACATATTGAGCAACCTTCAGTAAAAATTTTAGAGTTATTGGACGTGTAAATTATTTGTTATGATTTGTCAAAGTTGATGCTTAAACACAGGAAATTCTGAAATTGAAGAAATTAATTGAATATCTATGTAATGCTCTACTCGGTTTGAGTCGAACTAGGAGATAAGAGTATGACGCGTCATATATTACACAGTAAAAGCGGTCCGCAGTATATGGTTATGGATTTATGAAATGGATTGGCGCCATTTATACTTATAGTCGGATTACTGCAAAGTATCTGGCGAGTATAGTCGAGACGTTGCAAAACACTCGGCGAGAAATTATATGATTATCCGATATGGAAACTGTTCAATGGTTCCAGTACTATGGTACTGAGATTATTGGATATATGACCACTATTGGATCACTAATATTGGGAATGGTCTTATCCCAAGTTCAGCTAATAACCAGTAGAGCGCAGTAAATAAAAGTATTACGTTGATAAATGTTTTATTTAGTTGTGAATTCATTTGTTCTGTTTCAAAAAGCATTTTCTAATTTGGTTTTATTTCTTGTTTTTCTTACACCTATCCTTTATGTAAATATTTTACTTTCATAAATAAGGTACCCACTGGGCATAATGTGCTCAGCGAGTTATTTCTGGTAACTCGTAGGTTAGCAAGTAAAGATCTCTGTAGATTCCAGTATCGGTCACCAGCAGCAGCAGCTTTAAGGTCTTCTATTTTCTGTATTAAACATTATAGTGCCATGTATATATATAAACAATATTAGTCCTCCCAGATAAACCTTAGGCTTGTATACATGATATTTGTTGAAATATTTGTCTTGAGCTGGGTTGTGACTTGGAAATATAGAAGTGTTTATTTTCGATTTATTTGAGGAGTGAGGGTATAAGGACAGATTGCCGAAGTGTTTGTGATGTTTTCCTTGCAGGATCCCAGTGTATAGTCGCAGGGACTATTCATTTAGTCGCTGTTACTATTCACGGTTTGTCCATCCCTAGGCGGAACTATGGCAAAATTTCTGTAGAAATTTAATTAAAATTTTGCTAAGTATAAAACCATTCATATGTAACAACAAATGTCCATGTAGTAAATAGTACACTAAGGTTCACTACAGCTCTAATACCAGTATGTAGCACTTCTTCGGGGTCTTCCAAAGGGCCTAGAAGGGGTGTTACAAGGCGGCCAGTGGTCTCCGTTACTTCAAATGACGCCGGTCACCGGAAATGGGAGGCCGGGTTTCCTTTAGGTATTTTACCCAAAAATATCATTTTTCATGTATTTTTAATCTGGATTGATTTTGAATTTCGATTCTATCGACTTTCCTCTCATCTTCTCCTCCTGTTTTCTTCTAATTTCTATCCTCTATTTATGCTCAGCAGTGTCGATTTTGTTTTATAGTCAATTTAAATTTTATTTCCTTTCTACCTTTTCCATCTGTCTCCTTCTCCATTCTTATTATTATTATTATTACCATAATCCTCACTCTTCTAATATGTACACATTATTATTATTATTATTATTATTATTATTATTATCCCTCAATTTAATAAAATTTCTAAAATTACTCTGCATTTAGATTAAATTGTAATTTGGTTCTAAGTGATGTTCATATAATAATTGCAGTTGCCCCGATTTTAATTGAGATAACAGTCATCTTAACTTGTAATTCATTTATCAGCTAAAATTAATTCTCGGCCTTAATATAATGCTACTTCTCAATTTCACCTTTAATCAATATTTTATTTTAGTATGCATTTATACCACTGATAAGCGCTAAATTATACATATTTTTACATGGAAATATTTCTTAAGTTTATTTATAATTGGTTATTAATTTATTTATTTAGCACTTATTATGCCGATTTTTCATTTCACAGGTCAGAATTGAGGATCCCTATAAACAGGAGCGGAAATAAGACAAAAATTGTGCAAGTAGGAGCATTTTGCATGGAATTAGTAGCTCGAGGGGTCTTTGGGCATAAAATTCTAAGTTATAGATTTAAATGGAAATTGTTTAGAGTGTTGCGTTTTGAACCAAAAAAAACTTAACTGCCAATTTGGGTTTATTGTGAGTTAAACGCACCGTTTAATTTTAAAAGAGGAAGCTGTTTGAAGATGTTTCAAACTGTACGTTTTGGTAATGGGTATTCTTCTTTACTCTTGATGCGTTTCTGAGTTGGAAAATAAGAATGGTGCAGCGCACTGTTTTGGTAAATGGAGATTTCAACTATGTAACTCTGCGTTTTGAAGAAACAAAAACAGAAGGAAGGACCTTCTTCTTTAGTGAAACGCAGCAGTATTTGCGTTTCACTAAAGGGAATCTGGTCCGCTCAAAACGCAATAAGAAATTGCGTTTCACACAACATATTAAGCTGCCTTGGTGAAGAAGGGACGCAACGACAAGCTGGAAAGGGAAGACCGATTCAAAAGGGATTTGAGGTTTGATTTTTGATTTTAATCAAAGTTTCAAAATTTGGTGAAGTGTGCAGAGACGGGAAAAGAGGAAAATACAGAGACTTAATTCATCTGGGTTTCTTTGGGTAATTTTCGAATTGAAAAATACAAGAACAAGAAAAAGACCAATCGAAAGGAAGGAACGAGGAGAGCTTCTTCTTGAGCTCTAGATGCGACAGAAGCTGCGTTTTTTTTTTCTAGAATTTGGGAGCAAGCCAAAGCTCACTATGGAGCTGCAATGATTTGAGCTGAGAAGACACGTGAAGGAATGAGCTGTACGTGAAACAGAGAGGACCAATAGCAGAGAAAAGAATTAAAATAAAGGAGAGAACAACAACTTTCCACGTGAAACACAATAGAAAAGAAGGCGGCTGTGCTTTAAAACAAAAACAAAGAAGCACAAATGAAGCAACTTTCCACGTGAAAAGAAGAAACATGATTTAAAAATTGAAGAAAAGGGAACAAGGAGGCAGGCGTGAAGAAAAGGAAAGAAAAAAAACAGCAGCTTTACAAGTTTAGCTATTTTCAATCTTAAAAAAACGGAGCAATATCTGGCATATATTTCTTTTTGGGGTGTAAAGGCAGCAGCTGGGTTTTATTTTAACGGGAGAGGTTTGATTTTAAAGGGGGGATGCAATCTAAAAGTGGAATGAGGGAAGACGCCATGGGTGCTGGTGGTGTTTTTGGCTAGAGAAAACCAAAAGAAGAAAATGAAAAATAAAGAGCAGCTGGTTTTACAAAAAGGTAGAAAGGGGACGGTACACGAAAGCTGAGGGGGCAGCTGGTATGGGATAGAAATGACAGTCATTGAGGAAGAAGTTGGGGACGATTTGCAGAGGACTTCTTCTCTGCTGGAGCTGCTATGGACGTGATATGAAGGAGAGAAACAGAGAACTTCAAAACGCAAGATTCATCTGCGTTTTGGATTAAATTCAGCAAATTCAACACTAAACGTCAATGTCTTGGCAGCAATCAAACTCAGATTTTGGCAGGAGGTTCAATGTCTTCTTTTTCTTCACATTTGCTTGTTTCTAAATTGATTTCTGTTGGGATTCTGGTTAATTTGTTGTTCTTTTATTTTTATTTTCTTTTCTAATTTAGTTTTGTTTAGTTGAGATTGAAGTGTGTGTTGAGATTTAATTTGAGATTTATTTTGCTGGTTGATTTGTTTGGGAAGTGATATTTTCAGTCCTTTTATTTGTTCTGCTTGAACTTGTTGAATCTGTTATAATGATAAACATGAACTTTGAGATTATTTTGTTTTAATCTATTGAGACTATGATGTTGAGCTGAATTTATTATTGTCTAGTGTGGTTATGAAGTGAATCATGATATGATATTCGAATTTTAGCTTATTTATTATTTATTTCTTTTTCTTAATTGGTTTGAGTGAATGTTTGCGGATAGTTGATTAGTTACCAATTATTCGATTTAGGCTTTGAATGAAGGAGCGAGAGTTGAAATTCTTAGCCTGATAACAACCAATTAAGAACTTAAAACGAATTAGAAGTATAAGTTTTAAGTATAATATTTGGTTTCGATAAATTGAATTTTATTAATGCGAAAGCTAGTTGAATTCTTTTATAATCGAATTTTTGGAAACCGAGTTCTTTAAAATAATTAATTGGGTACATTTATTTTCATAAATGATTAATTTGCGGATTGCGAACCTTAGACAATTTTTTATACATTGCATCACATTTATTTTATTTTATTTTAGTTATCATTCACTTCTAATTTTCATTTTAAGATTTTCATTTTCCCATTTCAAAGCGGATTATTTTCTCTTAAATTATTAATTGCCTTTTGTCGTTTGTTATTTTTAATTTCAAGTTTTAGCTTCTCATTTTACAAATCTTAAACTAGTAATTTTCTCTTAAATTATTTAGCTTTCAATTTGCTCAATTACAAAGTGAATTATTTTTATTTTAGCTTACGTGATATTGTGTTGAGTGAATTTCAATTTGCGATTCCTTGAGTGAATACGACCTTGGTTGCTACCGATAGACTGCAATTACCCCGTATACTTGCGAATCGCTTTTATATAGTATAATTTTGAGCGAACAGTCTTCAATGCCTAATATCTATTATCTTTTAAAAGAGCATGAATATTTCCACATGTATTGTGGAAATTTATGTTCAATATAGCCAATTTTTGTACAAGGCTTGTGAATTTTTTTTTTAATATATCTTTTCTTTTATGTGGAAAAATGAATATTTCCACATAAGTGGAAATTTATGCTCCAAATAGCCACTTTTTTCTCATAGATGTGTATATTTTCATAAAGTTGTGAAATTTCTACCTAATATATATTTTCATTTTAAATGGAGTTAATATATCTA
>CATIWJ010138769.1:0-43908 GCA_949640765.1 Croton laevigatus | reverse complement strand
TAAGTGATCACAAACTACCTGTACAAAACCCTCAAAACTTCTTGTACATATATATACACTTCATAACCACCAAAATGAAAAGAAATCCATTCAAACAAATAACAAAACATCATATTGCAAAAACATTAGGCAATGTATATTAAAAAAACAAAGCCTTTTCCAAAACTGATCACAAACTACCAGTGCAAAACCTTAAACACTAAATGTGAAATTGTATGCACTTCGTAACCAGCAAAGTCAACTAAAATGCATTCGAAGACATTAAAAAAATCTATAATCAAACTTTCATGAAGTTAAAATTTAAGAAAATAACAAAGTAATAGTAAACCACTTACTTTTTCACGGGAAAAAACTTTGATCTTCAGAAACACTTTACAGCCTTCGAGCAATTCTTCAACATTTACATATTCAATCTTCCCATAATTACACTTTCATCTTCTTCTTCGGTTTAACTAAGAGAAGGAAGACAAAAACCGTTCCTCTACCAAAACACACTTTTTTCGTAGAAAGAGAGGGAAAGAAAACCACAAACAAATATTTTTCTTCCGCATAACCCACACACATATTTATGAGAGGGTATAACGGTAATTTGACATGATTTTAACGGAAAAAAGCTCAAAAGGGCATTATTGGTAACGGAAGTATAAATGAGGGACATTTTGGTCATAAAAAAAAAAGACAGGGAGGAAAATGTAGGAATGCCTAAAACTTAGGGAGGAAATTGTAAATTTCCCTATAAACAATTCCTTTTTTTTTTACTATTCTAACATTCTAACAATACAAGATTATTAGAGTATAAATATATTTTAAATTAAAACCACTTATTTAAAGGTTATAATTGTAAAAACACTGTAAATGAATAAAAAAGATTTTTCTTATTATTTCCCAAAATAGAAAATGGCTGGAACGGAGGGAAGGAGTGTTTGATAAGAATCATCTTATTTTTGAACTTGTTGTAGAAATAATATTGCATTTAAATTGCTTCCAGAGATAAAGCTTATGTGTAAATATTTGTAACACCTCTAATGAAAGATAATCTCTTATTCTCAATCCATATGTTGTTATATTACTATACGGTCTTGGCCATGGTGTGTAGATCCTATTAGAAGCTAAAACAATGAGTACATATATTTGGCTTTGAGGCATGAAAGGAAACATTTTATTTTAGAAATTAATTACCCCCACTATATGTTGCTTCAGGGTAATGGCAATAGGATACACTAAAGCCTTGAAAAACACAAGCAGCAATATGTGATTTCCTTCAACTTTCAAAAAAAAAAGAGACATTTTGTTTTCGCTTATTCAATAAGAAGTGGTTTTATACATAACTTGATGATAGAATCTTATATTAAGAAACCATTCCATTTTGGCATAAACAAAAAAAATTGCCAAAGTGCTTATTTTTGACAATTAGATAAAGTCTCTTTTCTCAAATGCTACGAATTTACAAGCTTATTCTAACACTTCTCGTTGATCCAACGGCGTTGCGTACTTTTCCTCTAGTCATCGCTCTTTTGAACTACAAAATCAGGTATTCCAACCTTTAATTTGTAACACGCAAGGGAAATGTTCCTGATATCATACAAATGAACCCAAATTAATCCAGCAAAGACACAAGAAATGTTACTCTACCTACTAACAGATTAGTTACAGTTTAACATGAAATTAATTTTTTGTTTTGTTTGTGGGTTAGATTCTTGCAGGAGCTATATTATGTGTTGTAATACAAGGAAGAATGAGCCTTTTTTTGGTATAATGCTTACAAAAATGCTTTTCATATGTACCCAGAAGTGTATATTGCAGTAATTAAATTAATAATAATCTTACAAACTTGTAGAGAACATAATGATTACAGTAACCATTTTGAAAGTCATTTTTTAAATAAGGCGTCCTAATTACTTAAGGTACAATCCTCAGATGCTGATACCAGAATAACCGGCAGGACGAAATTTACTTAAGATCGATGATGTTCTGGATCCTCATCCTCTGCAGGTAAGAAGGAATTCTGAAAGTATAATGATATTATCAAATTCAATAATATTTGAGCTTAGCTATCTAATTCAAATTAAGAAAAATCAAACTTTTGATTTCAGTATCCGTTCATTGGGTCATGCAGATTTCTAATGACATTTTTTTTAGGATGAACTTGAATGCCTGATATCATTTATTTAAAATATATATATATATTTTTTTTTTGGATCAACTTGTAAGAATCTCACATTGCACAAAATGCCATTTTATAATCTCTTTTTTCTGCCTCATTCTAAATGTCTTCATTTCTCTAATTCACAATTCTTTTCTCACTAGCTATATCTATGTTTGTTCACATTAAATAATCTAAATTATGAGAAAATTAACAATGAATTACCCATTATAAAGAAATGAAGAGTAATTTTTCCCCCCAATCGATCTTTTCTAGAGCCTTGTTCATCAAGCTCAAGCTCTTCTTAAACAAGATTCAGACGTTAAACTCTCATATGTTCATTGTGAGTCTAATACAGCGGCGGACAGAAATAATTAAGGAATTTACACTGCACATAGGAGATTAATTTGCTTAATCTCAGGCGCAAAAACCACACTTTTTCCATGAATGAAATTCCCACCAAGATTCAATTAGTTTTCAAAGTACAAATTTATGCAAGTGATCAGAATTAGAGCTTATATAAGGGGATGCAACTCAATGCCATACTGTGTTTACAAAATCCAGCATGAAGAACTTTAAAAACAGGCAGTCAGCTTCATCATTGTTAGCTTCTTCCCACACACAGTCAGTTTCATCTTCACAAAAACAGGCAGCTTCTAAAAGAAAAATTACAGCTTCATCTTTAAAGTGGCAACCTTTCAAAAAACCGTTGTTTAGTAGTTCATCAACACAGATATCAAACAGAAATTGCAGCTCCTTTTACAAATTATAGCACACAAATTAATGATAGGGAAGATCACATCATTGCCAACTTAGTTAGCCCTCCACATAATGATCCAAACTTCATCACCAGATCCAAACTTCATCACCAGCTCCTTTTCAGACACTGCTAGCTCATGGAATATTGAGGGCGAAGATAACATCACAATCAGCTCAGAAATTTAGATTGATAAAACCAACCACACCATTGAAGAAAACATCACAACAAGCTCACTGAACATCATTACTAGCTCAGTTTTCTTACGGCCAACTGAAACATCAATTATGCCAAAGAAATGGATAATAAGACTTCATAGTAGTTCTTTAAAACCCTACTACACTTATGCCAAAATGCATTGGGTAACTAACAAAATCAATTGGTCTTCATTAACAAATGTTGTTTTGTGATTTCTTTGATTATATACATATAGATGAGAAATGATTTTTTCAAACACCGAAAAATATGAGATACTATATGTTGCTATAGGAACTTCACCCCTCTAGAACAACCAAGTCTAAGAGATTTATGGATAAAGTGATGTTCTTTGGGGTAGTTGCTAAACTTAGAAGATGTAGTGATGCAACATATAGTTTTGATGGTAAAATAGTACTATTTCCACTTACCCAAGAAGTTCCAGCACAAAGATCAAGTGTAAATAGACCAAGAGGAATAATGAAGGTTAAACCAATACAGAGTATTATTAGAGAAGTTATCAGGACTGTATAATCAACAAGATCCTACTTGCTATTAAGGAAAAGTAGCCAGACAAAAATGGCAAGAAAATTTACATACAACAAGACAATACTAGACCTCACATATCACCCACAGATCTTGATTTCATTAATGCTGCAACTTCATATGGGTGGAATATAGAGCTAATTCAACAACCCTCTAACAGTACATAGTACAGACCTTAATATCCTAGATGTAAGGCACTTTAGGAGCTTACAACACCAAAAATAGTCCAAGAACTTATAAATGTTGTTGAATAATCATTTGTGGAAGTTACATGGCTTACACTGAAGTATTGCATGAACAAGATTTTAAGAGTTAAAGGTGGGAATAATTACAAAATTCCTCATGTGAACAAAAGGAGGATGGCTAGAAATAATGTGCTACCAATTCAAGTTAACCCAAATGTTGAAAATGCGGCAGTAGCTTTAAATGATCTAAGCAGAGCAATAATGGCAGCGGGGCGTATTCAAGCAAGAAGCACAGTAGCAGGAGCAACAGACATTGCAAAGGTTTGAAGCATGATCATGCATGAAAAATAAGGAATATTCAAACTTTTTAGTAATTTTTTGGACTTTTTACATTTTTTGGGAATTATGTAAAAAGCTTATCGGGGAATATTCATTTTGTTGAACTATCATCAACTTTTTCAATATGAGGTGGCAATTGTTTGCCTCCAAAACCACATAAATGTAAAGACTTATGTAAAAAGCTTATTAAAGATATGAAGTCTCAGTATTTGTACAAATATCATAACTGAGTACCAAAAAAAAAAAAGTTATTTACACTCTTAAAGTTGTACATTAAAAAAATGTATATGATGATGCATTACTAAATATGAACAACTCTAAATGCAAAGCCTCATACTAGGACATGAAACATTACACAAAACTAATCATAAATGATAGTTAATCCAAAATCGAACATGTAAAGAGAACTAACTTTCTATCTAAAAACCTAGGGGTGTGCAAAACCCAAACCGACCCGACCAGCCCGATCGAACCGAACCGAACCTACGTGTTCGGTTCAGTTTAATCGGGTTGGCCGGTTAGGTTTTGCGTTTTAAGAAAAATCAGAAATTAATTCGGGTTAGTTCGGGTTGAACCTAAAAAAATCGACAAATTTTCTTGTATTTTCGCTGAAAACCGACCAACCCGACGAGTTCGGTTCTGTTTAATCGGGTTTACGGGTTCGGTTCGGGTGTTAATATTAAAAATTTTCAGTTTTCGGGTTGGTCGGTTTCGGTTCGGTTTAAACCGAACCCGACCGATGCACACCCCTATAAAAACCTATAAAATATTGGGTAAATTTAATCGAAGGTACCTGAACTTTGGAGGTTCTTACACAAAATTATCTGAACTTTTTTTTCGTATAAAAATACCTGAACTTTGAAAGAATTTGCAGAAAATTGATTTTAGTCGGTTTCCCTGTTTTTACCGGTTACTTTGCTATGTAGCACCTGACATAGCTATTACATCTCAGCTTTTTCTACTTGGACCAATTTGAAATTTGCCATCATCTTCCTCCTCAAATCAAGGACAAAATTGAATTTATCCATAGAAATAAGCTGCGTTTCAATAGGCGGAGATAGTCATCGGAGGAGGCAAGGAGGTCAGACAACTTACACAAAGAGGAAGCGGCGGAGGAATGGAAAGGAGATAGGTATGGACATCGAAGAACGAAGAACAATTAGTTCTCTCTTAGGTACAAAAATGGAAATATTAAAGGACCTGTAACTCATAATCAAGAAACCCATGATCGAGAACGAAGAAAGAAACAGAGGATTCACAAAGAGAGAGACCGCGACTAGAGATTGATTGATAGGGATATTTTCATTTTCAGAAAATTGAAAATGAAAATATGAAGAACATTTGATTTTGATCAGGGAGTTCCTTCACGATTTGGAACTGGAAAAGCAGAAATCACGACTGAAAAGTCTGAAAGCAAAGAGGAAACTTTGAAAATTAGTAAAGTGATCACCAGAAATCAGAATTGAATTGAGAGTAGAGCTGAATGCCAAAAATTGAAATCCAGAGGCACTCCTTTTTTCGATTGTTCTTCGCTCTCGATCACTGTACAAAGTGCTCTGCCTTGTGCTTCTTATGGCTCTGGACTCGTCAAAGCAATCAAAATTTCTAGAGGTTGAAGGTGGCGGTGGTGTTCATGTGAAGAGGTTAGGGATGGTGTGTTGGGATTTTTATTAAATAGTCCCTGAAAATGTTAGAAAAATTTTAAATTGGTCCAATTTGGATTAAAAAGGAGATATAGGAGAAAAATAGGTATTTTTTTGTAAAATTGATAAAAGTCACGTCAGCTTGTAACCGATAAAAATGGGAAAACCGGCTAAAATCAATTTTCTGCAAATTCTTTCGAAGTTCAGGTATTTTTATACGAAAAAAAAAAAGTTCAGGTACCTTCGATTAAATTTACCCATAAAACATTCCTCTAATTAAGATGTAAGAAATAGGAAAATTAGAAGTTATCAATGACTATGAGATCACTTGTGAGAAGATAACATAATAAGTTGGAGAAATTCCAAAATGATTGATGAATATTTATGATGCAGAAATACAGAACCTCAAAGGAACAAAGAAATACTTTAAAATGTAATACAAATCACAATGAATTCAATAAATTGATTGACATTTTTATGAAGATTTTACTGTATGAATTAAGTAGACCCAACGTTTAAATGTTTTACCCTTATAGAACAACGATTGGGAATCATCTAGTATAAACATACTACATTATACTAAAAAAATTAGTTGAGACATAGTTTTAAGGCAGGGATTCCATATGCAAACAGTTCCAACAAATAGATTCTACATAAACAAATACACAAAACAACTTGATTATATGTTTCAAACTCATAAACAATCAAAGTCGCCAAGCTACGGAATGCAACAATTCAAAAGAAACTACAATAATTATCATCAATCAAGCATAAACATGATTCAAAAGATACAAACAATTACTATCAAATTGATCACACAGTAACAGATCAATGTAATTTAACAATCAAAGATTAAAACTGAATCAAATAAGTAAATAGAGCTAGATATACATTCAAAATAACACAAACAGTAGATGATGACTACTCACTACCAAAATGAAAAGCAGCAATGTAAAAAAAAAATCCACAAACAATTAAACTGGAATAAAAAATTGAAGATTCAGAAAATCACATCACTTCTTATAAAAGTGGTGCGGTACGAAGCATCTGAGAAGACCCTTAATTTTCGAATTTGAGGCTTCAATCTTTGGGGGAACCCAAAACTTTGAAGTAACCTCAGGCTCAAAGACACCTCTATTGGAAACCATCGAACTCGATCTCAGTCTCACAATAATAGTCTCTTTTTAATAATAAACAACATTAGTTTGATATGAACTCTCTGTCTCATAACCTGACATAACTCCAGATTCATTGCTGCCGACTAGGCAATCTAGGGAATTAGTTCCATTAGAAATTGAAGACTCATGGATGACAAATGAGGGATCATTAGAATCCCCAAAATGCTTCCCATCTGACTTCAAAATCTCCGGGAACATCACAGTCTTAATTCTAAAAAGCGCGCACTAGGCGCGAGGTGACCTGAGGCGCAAAAGCTGAGGCTTTTTTGGTGCTGAGCAAAGCGAATACTGGAAGCGTGCGCCTTGGAGCTTTTTCCCTAGGCGCAAGGCGCGCGCCTCAGTTGAGCTTCGGGTGTAAGCCGCAAGATTTGGTTTTTAATTGAAATAAGAGACAAAAACCTAAATATCATCATACTCATAACTTATCTTCATCGAATCTCCAAGAAACCCTAGCAACAACATCACCAACTGCCACCACAAGCGACTTGCCTGAGCTTGTCGACTGAACTCGCCGAAAACCAAGTAATTTATTTCTCTTTTTTTTTTTAGTTTCTCTCTTTATTTTGTTTTTAGTTTATCTCTTTCTTTTTATCTATTTATTTCTCTGCTTCTTTCTCTCTCTATTCTTTTTTTCCTTTTTCTCTTTACATTTTCTTTTTCCTCTTTCCCAACTGATGTTAATGAGTTGGTGGTGCCATATTTTTTTCCTCTTTTTACATTGCAGTGACTGTTTATTATCACATTTGATGTTTCAACATCAAATTACTAACTGTGTTTGTTCAGTAGCATTTCACAGGTAGATGGTGTTGTACAATAATCTTGTTTATATATTGTTTGTATTTAACTGACAGTGACACAATTGGAAAATTTCATGGTTATTTTATATATTTGTATATATTTTAAACCATGCTTTTTATGGCATTAATTTTGTCTTAATTTTATATGTTTGCATTTAACTGACAGTGACATTTTATAATTTGTAATAATAATTTTATTAATTAAGGATATTTTGTTTGCAAATTCAGATTATTTATTATTCGTTGAAATGTCTGGTAACGAAGATATGGGGGCTTCAATGGGGTTCAACTGACCCTACGAACCCAGGAAGGAAATATGGATGGCTAGAATCTTTTAATAAGGTTGATTTGAATTGCAACTTTTATGATAGAATCTGCAAATGAGGGGTTTATCATTTAAAATAGCATTTGGTTGGAGGTTTTAGAAATGCGACTAAGTGTCCTGAACATGTGAGGGAGGAAGTGAAGTCCTTCATGATAAAAAAGGTAGTAGTAAAAAGTATAACTCAAATGATGTCAAGAGTTAATGATGGTGATGATTATGATGATGTGGAAGAGGTTGATCCAAAGACATTGACCAATAAGGGAAGTGGAAGTGGCTCTGGCTCTTGTCAAAGAAAGAAAAAGCCAAGAGCTTAGTTTTAAAAAGCGCGCTTAGGCATGAGGCGCATGAGCTGGAGCTTTTCTGGTGTTGAGCGAAGTGATTACCGGAAGCGTACACCTTGGAGCTTTTTCTCCTAGGTGAGAGGTGTGGGCCTTAGGTGAGTTTTGGTTGTGAGGCGCAAGATCTGGTTTGAAAAAAAAAAAAGAAGAATAAGATGATTTAAAAGTTACAGTCGTGGGAAACCAAAGAGAAGGAAAATTCAAATACCTATCTTTTAATTTCTCTATCAGAACCAGATTCTAAGGCTGGAAAACAGAACCTGAGGTTGTTTTAAACTTGTTCAGCGGAAGAAACAACTTGACTGGAGGTCGGAAGGTGTAGTTCCGATTGGACCATCTGACTAGATTTCGGGTAACTCGATTACTTTCGAAGCTGATTCTGGGAGCATCACCCACCTTCCGTCTGATCTAAGGATAGAGTTGAGTCGGCGACATTGTTAGAAGAAGCTTGGTGGCCAGCTTACCGCCGGTGGTCACCAGAATCATCAACGGGCTTCGTGGGCTCAGGTCTGGAAGAAGCAAAATGCAGAACAGGCGTGCGTTTTGGCCCGTACGACGCCTTTTTGGAAACTTCAGAATTGGTTCCTAAAGTTCTTGCCGTGTACAAGTAATCCCTCCTTATTTATAAAATAGCCCCAGAAGTTTATTTAGCGTTACAATTAGGTCCTTCCACATGTTTTTAGGTCCTGGAACTTAATTAAATTTATAAATAAGTCCCTCCGTGTAGCATATTGGCTACAAAACTTAGATTGACTTTTCAATTAGGTCCTGTTTATATCAAAACAGCCCCTGAACTTTATTTTTCAGTGTAATTTCGTCCAGCAGCATAATAATTTATAGGAATTAAATTATTTGTTAAATTTTAAATATTTAGGAACTTAAATTAAATCAACTAAGCTTATTAAAAATACTTAAATATTATTTCTAGGACTCGCAAATATCGAAGAGCGTGGAAATTGAAAGGATTTGCTCATAGATATATTTTACGGATAAATTACCAAGTTCGGTACTAATTAGTATTTGAACTGAATTTGATTTTTAAATAATTATTTGAAGTAATTAATATTTTTGCTGCTTTGAATAAATATTTTATTGAAAACTCGAACGTGTGTTCAAGTCGTATATAAATATTTGCTGAATTTTTAATACCGACGCGGTAATCGCAGGTGCGATGCTACCAGCATGGTAAAAGTGAACTAGTATTCAAATTGCAAAGTGAATAATTAAATTTCATGAGATTGAAATTATTGAGCAACTATTATTAAAAAAGTGATACTGAGAAATAAATTGTGTTTTATACTCTACATGGTTATGGAACCTAGTGGTAAGTATATGTCGACATATGGGCAAAATTTTTATACACGTAATACAATGAAATGTGATAATGAAATGAAATGAAAACAAAAGGGCATAACTACGGGTTATGACCCATAAAATGAAATACAGGCGTATCAGTGGAATATAGCCCCAATGATGGAAATATCGGTGTATATGAGAAATACGACCGACATAAACAGCCCTTAGTCTTATCCTTGGAATCCAACAAAGCCAGTAGAGTAAATGTATTTATTTGTTTGAAATGAAAAGGAATTTGATTTGCGAACTATATTTTGATAAATGACCAGTGTTTAATATGATATTTATTGAAATGTTTTCATGAAATGAATTTGTCAACTGTCTTTAAATAATACTGTATTATATATCTGTACCCACTGACCATGGAGTTGCTCAGCGAGTTATTTTTGTAACTCGCAGGTTCGCACTTAGACGAGTCGGAGGAACAGCAGTTACCCGGTCAGTTCCTAGAAGATGTACTTTTTAGGGCAAACTTTTGCTTATTATAAATTGGCATATATATAAATGTAAATAAGTGTATACTGTGTTCCAATAGTTTTAAGCACTCGGTGTAATATATGTTATGTAATTAAATAAGTTAACATCTAGATTGTAAATATATACTATATATGTTAGTGTTTGATGTAGTAACAACTTTAGCATTATATTATTTAAATATTGTTTAACGGTAGACAACAACATTTGTGGTATCTCGGTTTGTCTTATTCGTAAGGCGAGTTGGGGTGTTACACAAGATCTGGTTTTTAATTGAAATAAAAGATAGAAACCTAAATATCATCATACTGATAACTCATCTTCATCAAATCTCCAAAAAACCCTAGCAACGACATCGCTGACTGCCACCACAAACGACTCGCCGAATGAACTCGCCGGAAATCAGATATTTTATTTTTCTCTATTTTGTTTTCAGTTTCTCTCTTTCTTATTCTCTATTTATTTCTGTGTTTCTTTTCCTCTCTATTCTTTTTTTCCTCTTTCCTTCTACATTTTCTTTTTCCTCTTTCTTTACTGATGTTAATGAGTTGGTGATGCCATTCTTTTTTTTCCTCTTTTTGCGTTATAGTGACTGTTTATTTTCACATTTGCTATTTCAACATCAAATTACTAACTGTGTTTGTCCAGTAGCATTTCACGGGTAGATGGTGTTGTATAATAATCTTGTTTATATATTTTTTGCATTTAACTAGCAGTGACATAATTAAAAATTTTCATGGCTATTTTATATGTTTGCATATATTTTAAACTATGCTTTTTATTGTATTAATTTTGTCTTAATTTTATATGTTTACATTTAATTGACGGTGACATTCTGTAATTTGTATTAGTAATTTTATTAATTAAGGATATTTTGTTTACAAATTCAAATTGTTTATTATTCATTGAAATGTCTGGTAATGAAGATATGGGGGCTTCAACGGATTCAACAGACTTAGGAAGGAAATATGGATGGCCAGAACCTTATAACAATGTTAATTGGAATTGCAACTTTTGTGGTAAAATCTGCAAAGGAGGGGTTCATCGTTTAAAACATTATTTGGTTTGAGATTTTAGAAATGCGACTAAGTGTCCTAAACATATGAGTGAGGAAGTGAGGTCCTTCATGATAAAAAAGCTAGAAGCAAAAAGTATGACTCAACTGATGCCAAGAGTTGATGATGCTATGATTATGATGATGTGAAAGAGATTGATCTAGAGACTTTGGCCAATAAGGGAAATGGAAGTGGCTCTTGTCAAAGAAAGAAAAAGCCAAGAGCTTAGTTTTAAAAAGCATGCCCAGGCGCGAGGCGACCTGAGGCCAAGAGCTGGGGCTTTTCTGGTTCTGAGCGAAGCAATTACCGGAAGCGTGCCCCTTGGAGCTATTTTCTTAAGCGTAAGGCACGCGCCTCAGTTGAGCCTCGATTGTGAGGTGTAAGATCTGGTTTTTAATTGAAATAAGAGACAGAAACCTAAATATCATCATACTCATATCTCATCTTCATCGAATCTCCAAGAAACCCTAGCAACGACAATGCTAACTGCCACCACAAGTGGCTTGCCGGAGCTCACCGTAAACTAGGTATTTTATTTGTCTCTGTTTTTTTTTTCAGTTTCTCTCACTCTATTTTGTTTTCAGTTTCTCTCTTTCTTCTTATCTCTTTATTTCTCTGTTTCTTTCCCTCTTTATTCTTTTTTTCCTCTTTCCCTCTATATTTTCTTTTTCCTCTTTCCCTACTGATGTTAATGAGTTGGTGGTGCCATTCTTTTTTTTTTTTCTCCTTTTGCATTGCAGTGACTGTTTATTTTCACATTTGCTGTTTCAACATCAAATTAGTAACCGTGTTTGTTCAGTAGCATTTCACGGGTAGATGGTGTTGTACAATAATCTTATTTATATATTGTTTGCATTTAGTTGGCAGTGGCACAATTGAAAATTTTCATAGCCATTTTATATGTTTGCATATATTTTAAACCATACTTTTTATGGTATTAATTTTGTCTTAATTTTATATGTTTACATTTAACTGACAGTGATATTCTGTAATTTGTATTAATAATTTTATTAATTAAGGGTATTTTGTTTGCAAATTTAGATTATTTATTATTCATTGAAATGTATGGTAACGAAGATATGAGGGCTTTAACGGGTTCAATAGACCCTACGGACCCAGGAAGAAAATATGGATGGCCAAAACCTTTTAACAAGGTTAATTGGAATAATAGCTATTGTGGTAAAATCTGCAAATGAGGGGTTTATCATTTAAAATAGCATTTGGTTGGAGGTTTAGAAATGCGACTAAGTGTCCTGAACATATAAGGGAGGAAGTAAGGTCTTTCATGATAAAAAAAGATAGAAGCAAAAAGTACGACTCAAATGACGCCAAGAATTGATGATGTTGATGATTATGATGGTATGGAAGAAGTTGATCCAAAGACTTTGACCAATAAGGAAAGTGGAAGTGGCTCTTATAAAAAAAAAAGAAAAAGCTAAGAGCCAAGGGTCCAATAGACATGTTTGTTACTACAAGTCCTGAAGATATCTTGAAAGGTAGGAAAGAAAGAAAAGGAATATTTGGAGCTTGTGATAAACAGTTGAGGGACAAAGCTTGCAATGATATTGCTAAGTAGTTTTATGATGTAGGAATTCCATTTAATGCTGCTACTTATGAAAGTTTTAGAACGATGATTGAATTAATTGGATAATATGGACCCGGATTAAAGCCAACAAGTATGCATGAATTAAGAGTTTCCTTCCTCAAAAAAGAAGTTGATGACACACATAAGAGAATAGAGAAGCACAAAAAAGAATGGGCAACAAAAGATTGTTCAATTTTATCCGATGGGTGGCGTGATTCGGTTGTCCAAAAGGATATTGTGAATTTTCTTATCAACTTTCCAAAGGGCTCCATGTTCATAAAATCCATAGATGTTTTCAAAATTGTGAAAGATGCCAACTTGTTGTTTCAAATGCTTGATAATATGGTCGAGGAAGTTGGAGAACCGTATGTTGTTCAAGTGGTAACGGGCAATGCATCTAATTATGTTAAGGCTGGTAATAAATTTTACTCTTCTCAAAATTTATATTTAATTTCATACTTTGATTTTTTTTGAAACTAATATGTACTTTTTATTTTGTAAATTTATAGAAAAATTACTAGAGGCCACAAAACCCCATCTTTATTGGACTGCATGTGCGGCACATTGTATTGATCTAATGTTGGAGGATATTGGCAAAATTCTAAAAGTTAATAATGCACTAAAGAGGTGCATGTTCGTGAATGGCTATATATATAATCATATTTCTCTTGCGAACATGATGAGAAGGTTTACCAACCAAGGAAATTTGCATAGACCAGCGGTCACTAGATTTTGCTACTTCTTTCATAACTCTTGCTCAATTTCATAAGCAAAAGAACAACTTGAGGAAAATAGTAACTTCTAAAGAATGGAATGCTTCAAAGTAGCCCAAGGAAGGTAGAGGGAAGAAAGTAGCTTTTATTTTTTTGCAAGACATTTTTTGGAGGAATGTTCTTTTTGCTCTTAAATTAATGAGGCCTCTTATTAAAGTTTTAATGTTGGTTGATGGAAAAAGGAAGTTGCCTATGAGGTACATATATGAAACCATGGATAGAGTTAAGGATGCTATTTCTAAGAGTTTTGCATTAAAAAAAAGATGCCTATAAAAAAGCCTTTGAGTACATTGACACAAGGTGAGAATGCCAACTACATTGACTTTTGCATGATGCCGGCTATTTTCTAAATCCGGAATTTTGTTATGACAATCCCAATCATACAGGTTGTGAGGAAGTTATGAAGGGATTATATGATTGCATTGAGAGGTTGACTTTGGAAGTAGAAATTCAAGATAAGTATGGAGTTGGATGCGTATCGAAACGCCATTAGTCTTTTTGCCCATACTATGGCAATTAGGCAAAGGAAGACCAAAGCACTAGGTGAATACATTTCAAGTTCAAACATATCCAATTACGTATATGATATCTTTTTTGTCTTACAAATTACTAACTTAAATGTACAATCTTTTCTCATAATTAGCGGAGTAGTGGTTTTTTTATGGATCTTCGACCCCCAATCTCCAACGTTTCACTGTAAGAGTACTTAGCCTCACTTGTAGTGCAATTGTTTGTGAAAAAAATGGGGGTGTTTTTCAACTTGTAAGTATTCTTTTTACTAATAATATTTTTATGTTTATAACCAAATTTTATTTGATTGGATGACATAATTTATTAATTTATTTTTTTTATTTGTCATCACTTCATACCAAGAAGAGGAACCGATTGGTACAAAGTCAATTGAATGACATGATTTTAGTGAAATACAATCATGCTTTGAGATGTTGATACAATAGGAAAGACAACATTGATCCTATTTTTCTGGATGAGATTGACGAAAGTAATGAGTGGCTACTTGGGAAAATGGAGAACTCGAGTGATCAAGAAGAATTGGTCTTTGGTGATGATGATTTGACATGGAATGTGGTTAATAGAGCTTCTTGGGCTAATGAGCCTAGTTATGTCACTAGAGCATCAAATTTGTTGATGGATGCCATCGGATCTTCTTCTAGCGTTGATAAAGGGAAAGCTCTGGCTACTAATTCTACTCCAAATATTACTCATAGATTTATGTTGCATAATGATGACGAAATGGAGGAAGATATTGGCAAGAATGGAGATTAGATGGGAGATGAGGATGAGTATGATAATGATGATGATGCCGATGATATGGACTCCGAGTACTAGTGTTCTACACTTTTACTATGCCATCAAACAAGCTTTTTATGTTGCTTTTCTTCTTCTCTTTTTATTTTTAGTGTGTTTTAGCGGTAGTGTAGTATGAACTATGAACTATGTCTCTTATCATTTATGCATTAATAATATTGTTATTTTATTAGTTTGAGTACAATATATCCTCTAGATTTGATTTGTACAGGTTTTGGCAAAAAAAAAGTGCGTCTCGCCTATGAAAGTTGTACACCTGCGCCTTACGCCTAGGCTCCAGAAACCCTTTGTGCCTCACACCTTTTAAAGCTAAGATCACAGTTTGATCGGACCCTTTTCCATCTTGAATGTCCTTTGCGGTTGTTAGACTTCATGAATAGGATTATCTTCTAATAGGGGACAAGAAAAGGAGAGATAGAGAGCGAGAGAGATGGAGAGGAGTCAGGAAATTTGGGTCTCAGATCTAGGGTTCAAAAGGTATAGAAAGAGAGGGGGAATGAACTGAAGAGGTAAGATTTCGGTAAAAAAGAAGAGTGAACTGAAGAGGTTAGATCAGTAAAAAAGGAAGGAGTTGTTTGTGTAGATGGGCTGGGTTAGTTGGGAAATGGTATGTTTAGTTTAATTTAAGTGATAGATTAATGTAATTAAGTGATAGATAAATAATAAAAAAAAAATTTTAAAACTTACTGAAAAAAGGGAAAGGTAAAGAATTGATAAAAACATTCAAAAAAGAAAATGTAAAAAATAGAAAAAGATGGAGGTAGTATTATTTTGGAGAGTAAAAAAATTTTTTAAAAGAACTCCAAGAATCAGGACCTTAGTGAAACTAAATCCGAATTGGGTTTTGTTTCATTACCCCATCGGTTCCAAGAAAATGGTTCTGTTTCCTTACCCTATCAGTTCGAAGAAAATAGATAGCTATAACCGATGCTCCTAATTATTATATATATGCCTTGACTTAGTCTAACTATAAATGCATAAATAAGGCTTCATATTAAACCCAATCACAAACAACAAATAGAAAGCCCTAGTAGTGCAAACAAGATACATGAATGTAATAATAATAATAATAATAATAATAAGGTTAAGAAAGTAAGAGTTGTTCTTTAAATAACAAAAGAAGGTAAGAGTCGTAGAACATTTTGAAGGAGATGGTAATATATAAATAATAATAATAATGCTGAATTGGAGTCCTTTGATTCAATAAGACTCAAAGTCAAAACAGCAGATATATATCATTATGGTAGCTACCTATATAATATACATGTTTTAACTAATGTAAGCATTTTACGCCAAAGCGCAATCAGTGGCAAATGCATTAAGAACCTAACTTATAGATCAGGGTTCAAATTCTCACTTCCAATACTAAAAAAACTAATGTAAGCATTACAAGAGGAAACCAAAAATAACCCAGAATTCTGCATGTTCTGGTTTCTGCTATTCATCATTGCTAATGTGAGGCCAGAGCTAATTGAATTTCTCCATCATCCGCGGCAAAATTCACTCTCCTCTGCATATTTAAGTCATGAGATTATTCAGTATTCACCAATAATGACATTTTACAAATTGTTGAATTAAAAAAAAAAAAAAAGGCAAAAATGAATAAAATATCTACACTTTATTTATAATGAATCAAAAAATCAAGCGATCAATTACATGATTAATATATTTCAACGGTCTTATAAATTATATTGGGCCACTTACCCTACAAATCTTGGATATGATTGAGGGTAATTAAATTAAAGGACAACCAAATGTTTGGTAGTTGCAACGGTGGAGGAAAAAATCTTTGACTAATTCCAATTACTAAGGCATGTGACCCACTTGTTCTGCCTACAAATATTAATTAGGCGTCTAAGTTTGAATTCACTTCGGTTTGTGTAACTTCAAAGTCAAATGAATTGGGTTCTAAGGGCCATGCATGCATGATCTATTGTATTAGCAACTGTCTGCTTCAATATTTGTGACACTTGCATTAATCAAACATATTTTGAAAAATGAAAACAACTAGAATAAATCCTCTCAATTTTAATTTTTTTAGATATCAATTAATTGTGGTATGTACAATTTATATTTATTAGAATACAAACGACATATAATCATAAACTAATAATAATTTCTAGACGGTCTAATTTTTAAGGGAATAGTATTGTTTTGTCATTCTGTTAATTAAATTGCGACGAAAATTAATAAATTATGTTTTATCTGAGTTATTTATTTACTTTGATTATAAATATAATATTAGTTTTGATTGAAATAACATCCGAAAAAGCAAAAAAATTATTCGATCAACAAATTATTTTTTAACCTTTCTAACGAATAGCTATCGTTTCAATAAAAAGTAATATTATATGTGTAATGGGACAAACAAATGGTTCTGATAAGAAATGAATTGTTGATTTTCGTCATCGTTTAGTTAACAAAATTAGTAAGGAAAGAGCGGTTTCAGTTAAATATAAGGATGGACAATTCTCTTCCTACCAACTCTCGGATTTTCAAAATGAATTAGACCTAACTCTAATAATAATAATAATAAACTCATTCTCCTGTTTTTTATTTTTTATAATTTTTCTCTTTTCTTTTTTAGCAAAAATACACTGTAACTATTGGGGAGAGGAGAATACGAAGCCAAGGCCTTTGTATCCTTCGGAGCCACACTAACCACGCAGATGGGTTTTCCTTCTCTTTCAAGAAATAAAACTGATTGTTAATAATATAAAACATTCTTATTTCGTCACGTCCCTAAGAGATTCCTTAATCTACACCAAAAAAAATATAATGTCCTAATGCATACTCAGATTCTAATTATAGCATTAGACACTAAATAAACTAATGCTTGGTTCAGTGAGTTGTAATGAAATGCATTACAAACTTTTATTTATTTATTTTAAAAAGGAGCATTATGTGTCTCAAAAAAAAAAAGAAGTATTGTGCTTTTTAATTGAATAAACGAACTATTATATTTGTATTAAAAATGCAGTATTGGATTATGTTAAACTACAATATCCTAAATTCCATAATTTAATTAATGCAATTCGAGTAAGGCTGAAGAAAAGGTGCTACCAACTTATTATAATTAAATCGCTTAATTTGCTCCTTAATTGATGGGGATATGTACGAATAATGACGAAACTCTAACAGTAATAATTTCAAAAAGTAAGAAATCAAACTCATCCATACCTCACGTGGCTTAAAATTCTCTCCTATGCTACCAAGTTCCGGCTTCCACTGCCTCCGATTCCGATCACCGGTATTCTCCATAAACAGATCAACAATCTTTTCAGCCACCTCAGCTTCGCCGCTACTTTCTTGAACCAATTTTTGCACCTGGGCTTTAGGGATTCTCATTTTGACTCGGATCGGATCGGGCCCATTAGGCCCATCAGAAATTTGATTAGGCGAGGGTCTAACAATCGTAAGGTCAGAAACTGATCTTCTCGATAACATCAAAAACTCCAGCCTATCTTTAGCAGTCATATGAATTCCAGAACGCACCCTTCTTGTAATGCTAATAGGCTCTTTCTCTTCAGGAAATTTCGGCAATTCAACTAGAAAATACACTTTCTTACGCTTCAAATCCGATTCAGGATCTAATGGCTTAGCACGAATTCCGAATTGCTTAACGGCTTCCGAATCTAACAGAACGTGGCCTGGATAATCTTTGACTACATCCTTAACCTTCGCCGGCGTCTTTAACTTGAAGGTTTCGCCGTCAATTTTCATCACCTTAGCTCTTTTCCCTCGGCCGATAGTGTTTCCCATTTGGCTGGCTCTGAATACTTAGTACTAATATGAGAGACGTGAAAACATGTCGGGTTTATATATATAGATACGAAGATGTGACACGGTAAAAGGCAATGGTAATAAAAGCAATAATAATTTATTTAATGAAATTAATTAAAGTTCGGTGAGGTGTGAAAAGAAGGAAATGCTTTTTTTCCCTTTTTTCAAAATTTTTAGAGGTTTCTAAGAAAGTCATAATGATCATGTGGAAACTTTATAGAAGTGGAAATATTCAAATCCGTCCTATTACAAAGAATGTTGAAGCCAATTATGGTTTGGCCGTTGGTAATATAGATAGAGTAAAATATGAGGTTTTGAGTTCGATTTCTTTAAATTACAATGCAAATATGCATATCTGAAGATAAAGACAACTATATAATATGTATACATAATCCACAATGTTAATTAATTTATTAGTGGTCTCTTTTATATCGAAAACATACAGTAAGATACGTGTTTAAATCCTTTACCATAAACCAAGGTTTTTCGTTTTCAAAAAGAAAAATTCAACAAATTAATTAATTTAGTTATGGGTTATATGTCAGTTTGGCAAGCATTTATTACAAGTTAAAAAATTACCAACAACGTGTTTTTATGTATGTAAATTAGTTTCTAATCTCACATTTTTTAATTTTTTCAAGTTTAAATCTAATGAATTTAAAAGTAATTCAATTAGCCCCTCTAAAATTCTTAATCAAACTAATAGGAGTGGCAAACAGATCAGGTTGGGTCGACCTGATCTGGTTTTTTTCAAGTCAAAGCAGGTTCGGGTTGAATATTCCTCAACCCTAACCTGATCTGTTATGTGAATCAGGTTGGAATTCTCAACCTGACCTGATATGACCTGTTAATTTTTTTAACATAAATGGGTCAACCTGAAACTCATTTAACCTGTTAATTTCAGGTTGACCCTAACTCATATAACCTGATTTCAATATTCTAAATAAAATTCTCATCATGTGTCAATTAATTTTACAGATTTGTTTTAAATAAAAATAAATAAAATTCTCATTATAAAGTTCCAAAGAGCAACAACAAACAATACAAGTTCAGCCGCTAGAGAGACAGAGAGTGGATACAGAAGTGAATGATTAGGTTTAGGGATGTTTTAGGTTAACTTATGATGGGTGCTGTGCTGTTACATTAAAAACGTCGTCGTTTTAAGAAATAACAAAACGACATCATTTTAGTAAATCAGGTTATACATGTTTTTTTTGGGTTGAGATTTTCAACCCTAACCTGATCTGTTTGATTTCGGGTTCGTGTCGGTTTATTAAATTAAACGGGTTGAAAATCTCAATCCTAACCTTATATTTTCATGCCGGTTTTGTGTCGGGTTAGTATGTCGGGTCATCTTTTGCCACTCCTACAAACTAATATAGAATGTGTTAATTAATAGTATAAATGACTTGTTCGAAATTGAACCCAAAAAATTGGTGCAGGACTTTTTCTTTTCCAAATGAATTGCTTTTGAGAGCAAATTGAAGATGATTTAATTTGATAATAAAACTTTAGAGCAGGAGGAGTTGTTTGAAGGTATGGCACAAATTGGTTTTTTGTATTTTTTTTATTCAGTACGGTAGATTATTTATACTATATAGAAATCAACTTTATATAATAAATTTCATATGACTATAAATTTAACAATCTTATTTATTTTATATTTAATTTATAATATAGAATTAAAATTTATAAATTATAGACCGTTGATATTAATTCTAGGACTCAATGTAAATAATATCTGAAGACAAAGCAAAACATAAAACAATTTGTACGACAGTGTCAGGTCGCTTTACCCTCGTTTGAATGCAGCAATGGGTTTTGGCCTATTAAGGAAATTTATGAAGGAGAGTCTGAAGGATCTTTTGGTGCAAAAGGACGTTGGTGGGGGCCAATGATGAGTTATTATTGGTATATCTGTTTTTGGATCACCACAAAGAACGGATAAGCGTTGTAGAAAAAGCAGCTTTTCTATCAGCTTTGGCGTCTAACTTGCTAATCGGCATTAGCAAGTTGATGTGCTTCTCTAATTTATGAAGATTGCTACTTTTATTATTTTAATTAATATAAATTTAATATTTTTTAATTACTTTTTTGAATTGAAAGAATATGTTTTTAATTTTATAACGAACTTTTTCATTCTTCTTTAGAAAATTATCTACTGATATGATTCAAAATTTGACTCTAACTCCCATAATTTTCCTTTATCTTATCACTATGTATGGTCATAGATAATATTACACTACTACTAGTGAAAGCAAATTATAAGGTTGTGTGGGACCGGTTTGGGTAGTGGTAATCGGTTTTAAATTTTCGATTCGTGATTTTTCAAGAATCGAAATCGATATCATTGGAATTTGAAACTGGTACAGAAAATATTTCTATGTTTGGTTAAGTTTCTGTTCTATCGGTATTGTTTCTTTGGGTATAGCTCCGAAACCGATTCCATAAAAAGAACCAGTCTTCACACAATTAATCCATCTAAAAATTGATAAAATCCCATTAATATCTAGCAAAATAAAATCACTCTATTTCATATTCATATAGTTAAATCTAAAATTGATATTTTGTCAGAATAATTAAATAAAAAAATAACCATTAACTAATTTAAATAGTATTCCATAAAATCTTATTCAACAATTATTTCTTAATATAAAAAGGAAAAAATTATTATTTAGTCTCTGAAAGTTTATAAAATGAAACTTTTAGTCCTTGTATTTTATAAAATAAATGACTTCGGTCCTATAATTTCAACTTGCTACTATACAATACATTTAACGTATTATTACAAAATGTAATAAATAGCTCATATTTGGTCTTTCACATTTATTAAAATCGAATATAGCTTTCAACAAGTGGCTAATAGAAAATATCATAGCTCAAGTATAAACAAGTATACCCCGCACACACAAGTAGATCAGATTAAACTCAAATTTTCATATTAAAAGCATATCTTCACATCTAACACAGGAAGATATGAACTCAAATATCTTTTAACCTAGTTACCCGAATTAGCATTTGGCCAAATTTATTGGTTAACCGACTATGAATCACACCTGAATTACTTGAATTGTCAAACTTTTAAGCATTTTGGCCAAATCGACAAAAATATAAATAAATTGTCAATTTCTTCTATTCTAAAGGATCCAATTTGGTGTAAAGTGAATTTGGCCGAAAAGTAATTTTGGTCAAGTTTTTAATTCGACCGAAATTTATACTTTTACTATGATAATAAGATGTTATTTGATAGGTAAAAAAAACAAAAACACAAAAAGATGTTAGTTTAGCACCAACCTAAAATCTTGAAGAATGTACTAGAATTATTGTTAAACGTACACTTATTCAACTAAAAATTTAAACTCAGATTTAAATGGAGATTGTTTTATTTTAAATAATAGTAAATATTAATGGGAAAAGGATATTTATAGGTTGAAAATGTCGTAAGCAGATTTCAAATTCAAAGGAACCGAACGGTTGTTTGTATTATTATGATTAAGTATATATGAACTAGAAAGATTCGTGGGGTTAAAGTCTTTGCAAATGTTATAAGATCACATGATATTGGATTGAATTTTTCAATACATTGTCGCTTTGAAAGGGCTTTGTGAGGGCCATAGCTTTATTAATTTAAGTTTACAATTCATTAGTACTTAGTTTGGTCAAAGTATTTGAGGTTTACAACCCCTATTTGCTACCAAATTCTCTCCCGTTAGTTATCGATTATAATAGTCCATACCAATTCAGGAAAAATTAAATAAATATATAAGATTGTAAAAGTCAAATATATTACTAGTATTTTTTTTTCCCTATTTGTTTTTTATAATTTATATGAATATTGCACTTTTTTTTTTCTCCACATATGAAAAATATCCGTTATATATATATAGTCATAAAATAGTAAAATCTGACTTGTCGGTAATTCTATATTCCTTGAAGAATGTAAAATGTAGTGTTCTCGAGTTTGATTCTTATCAACCATAGTGCTAATAACAATTTAGTGTGTGTTAAAGGAGAGCCTCCTATGACAAAATTACCATTTAAATGCATTTCATGATATCAGTAAAGGTGAGAAATCGATAATAATCGCCACCAATTCGTCGATAATCTATTATGTAATTTTAAAAGTTATTGAATTACAGTTATTGAGTATCTTCAATTGCCCTTTTTTTTTTTTTTTAATACACAATAACTCTTATTTTTTAATATACAGTGATACCATCTTCATTCAACATCTTTACTATAACATATTCAGTGGGATGAAAATTTTGCAAAGGAAAATAAAATTAGTGCATATTTAACTTTTATTCATGCAAACATCGTTTAAAATCTTTAAATACATGTATTCCAATTTTATGCATAAAATTTGCAAAATTCTTAATAAAATGTTCTTCATTATTGTATCAAACTAACTTGTTGGAATATTAATATCATTATTCTTTTGAAAAATTATGAGGAGAGAAAATTTGAGAGTCAAGTCCACTTCACAATAGCATATTTAACGAAATTTTCAAGTAAATATTCTCACAATTGTAGCTCTATCCTACATTTTGTAAATGAAAAATTACAATTTCTTGAATTATGACATATTTTATTCACACATGTTCTTGGCTTGCTTCCCAATTTTTTATATATATATATCATAAATATAGCCCTTAATATTAGAAAAAAAATTATAACATGCATAATGCTATAAAAATAGTTAGACTTCATTACGGATTACAACGGGAATTTTGTAAAACTATTTTCACCTTTATTGTGTCTCTTTGCTTTAATAAATTTTTATAGCTCCAAAAATTAAACTAGAAGCAAAAATATCAATACATAAAGACAAGAAACAAAGCTGCGAAGAAAATAGCAAAAACATAAAATATACGTTAATAATCCAAAGCGATTGTAGATGTTAATTAGTTAAAATAATGCATGGTGGATTAAAGTTGGGACATGATTACATGAAAGAATAATTGAATGATGCATATGGACAAATGTACTTGTGGAAGAAGCAAGTAATAATTAGTAGTAATTATAAGTGTGTGGTGTTGAAAAATATGTAATGGTGGTAGAATGATAATCATAAAACATGTATGGTTCATATTTGTATTTCAGCTCTATAAATAGAGCATGATTTCATTATAATACTATGTGTGAGAAAAAAAAAAGTAAGTTAACAGAGCTGAAATAAACAAGTGTGTTATTATATTAGTATATTTATGTTCATTTAAAGCTTTCTTTCATTATTAACAAAGTGGTATCAAAGCAAAGTGAGAGTTATAAAAAAATTTTTATTCTTTATAAATTTTTTTGAGTGTTTGAGAGATCCTCTACCAAAATGAACAACCATTCCAACATCTCCTTCCACTTCTCTCAGCTCACCAAAACTAACTATACAAGTTGGTGCATCCGAATAAAAGTATTACTCGGTTCCTAAGATGTTTGGGATGTTGTTGAAAAAGACTACGTGACTCTTGTAGATGAAGCATTATTAACTTCAGCGAAGAAGGATAGTTTGCAAAAAAAAATTGTAGACTAGATAAAAAAGCATTGACAATGTGATCCATCAAGGATTAGACAATGTCATGTTCGAAAAGGTAGCAGAAGCAATCACGTCCAAATAGGCGTCAAAAAGTTTATGAGTTTCTCTTCAAGGAGAAGAGAAAGTAAAGAATATACGGTTGCAGATGTTGAGAGGTGAATTCAAGACAATAAAAATGAAGAAGACAAAATCCATAATTGACTACTCCTTGCTTGTAAAATATGTCATAAATCAAATGCATCATTTTGGAGAAAAATAGAAGAATCAAGAATCATGGAGAAAATTTTGTGATCCCTTTTACCAAAATTTGATTATATTATGGTTGCGATGGAAGAATCTAAAGACAGCAATACTTTGACCATAGATGAAGTTGTTGAATCCTTGCAAGAGCGCACGAAAAAATTAAATAGGCAGAAGGAAAAAATATATAGAACAAGTCTTAGCAACAAAATTTCGTTCAAAGAAAAAGAAAGTAATCGTGGAGAAAGAGCCAATTTCAATAGAGGACATAGTAAACCAATTTTAATAGAGGACGCAGTAGAGGTCGAGTAGAAAATGGAAGAGGATGAGGATAAGGAAGAAACCAACAAAGAAGAGAAGACAATAACTATGGAAGCAATAAAAGGGCACTCAATCTTCAAGAGGTAAAAGACATGGCCACAAACGTGGAAGAGAAATATAAAAGCCAAACGATGGACGTGACAAGTCAAATATTCAATGTTACAATTGTTCGAAGTGTGGACACTATGCATCAGAATGTTAGAATTCCTCAAATAAGGTTGAAGAAAAAAATAAATAATATCCAAGATGAGGAAGTCATAGGCACAATATTGTTGACTTATGAAGGAGAAGAGAGACATGAGAGCAACATATGGCACCTTGATAATAGAGCGAGTAACCATATATATGGACACAATAAGATGTTTATGGAACTTGATCAAGTTGTTCGGAGTAATGTAGTATTTGGATATTCCTCAAAAGTTCCCATTATAGGTAAATGTACCATTCTCATTTAACTAAAGAATGGTGCTCACCAATTTATCAACAATGTTTATTATGTGCCGAGTATGAAAAGTAATATTTTAAGTTTGGGCCAACAGCTGAAGAAAAATTATGAATTGCATATGGTGGGAAGGAAACTGTTGTTGTTGAATGACAAGAAGGAGTTGTTAGCAAGAGTGCCCATGTCAAAGAAACATATGTTTACACTAAACATTCAGACGTATGTTGCAAAATGTTTGAAGGCTTGTGTGAAAAATACTCATTGGCAACTTTGGAAGCCTAAAACCATCGAGTCAAAAAAAGATGGTGCATGGCTCACCCTCTATTGATCAACCACACCAATTTTACGAAGGTTGTCTTGTTGGAAAGTAATCAAGAACCAGTTTTCCAAAGGAGTCCATGTCAAGAGCCAGAGCACTACATGAATTGATACATGCGAATGTTTGTGGACCTATAACTCCAAAGTCATTAGGTAATAATAAATATTTTTCATTTTTTATAGATGATTATAGCAAAAAAAACATGGGTGTATTTTTGGAAAGAAAAATCAGAAGTTTTTAAAGCATTCAAGAAATTCAAAGCTCTCGTTGAAAAAGAAAGCGGTCATTATATTAAAGCCATAAGATCTAATTGAGGAGGGGAGTTCACTTCCAATCAGTTTAGAAGATTTTGTGAGGAGCATGGAATTCATCATTTTCTGTTTGTCCTTAGATCTCCTCAACAGAACGTTGTCATTGAAAGGAAAAATAGAATAATAATGGATATGGTAAGAAGCATGCTGAGAAGCAAAAATTTACCAAAGGAATTATAAGGCAGAAGTGATTAATTGTGCAGTATACATCTTTAATCAGTCCCTAATAGCAAGTGTTTGGGAGAAAACACCTCAATAAGCATTGAGTGGTAAAAAGCATAGCATTTCTCACTATCATGTTTTTGGAAGTGTCACACATATACATGTTAAAGATAGAACCTGGATGATAAAAGCAAGAAGTACCTATTTGTTGGCTATTCTGAACATTCGATGGGCTATAAAATATTTGACCCAGATATAGGGAAAATAATCATAAGCAAAGATGTAACCATAGATGAAGAAGTAACTTGGGACTAAAGTCAAGACAAGAAGTAGAATTATAACTTTTATCCCTTCAACATAGATGAAAGCAGTAGTCCTGATCCGGAGGTATCAACTACAACACTGACACCAAATACACTAATCTCAAATGCAACTCCAGAAGAAGGAAAAGCTCAGAGTTCAAGTCCAAGTAAAAGGCTTTGAAGATTCAGATGATTTAAAGATCTTTAAGAGGTGACAACAGATCTTGGTAAAGAACTAATTTTTTTATTATTTGATAGACAGTGAGCCAATAGATACCAAAGAAGCCATGAAAGATGAATGTTGGAGAAAAGCCATGGAGGAAGAAATACAAGTAATTAAGAAGAACAAGACGTGAGAGTTAACTTCACTTTCAATAGGCCAAAAATCCATTGGTGTCAAATGGGTGTTCAAAGAAAAGAAAGATGCAAATAGGGAGGTAGTGAGGCATAAAGCAAGGCTGGTGGCAAAAGCCTTCAGTCAATGACCTGGGATTGACTTCAATGAAGTTTTGCTCCCATTGCAAGAATGGAAAGCATTAGATTAGTGATCATAATTGTAACCTAAAATGGATGTCAAATCAGCATTCTTGAATGGATTTCTCGAAGAGGAAATTTACATACAGCAACCACTTGGTTATATTGTAAAGGGTTATAAAGATAAAGTACTAAAATTGAAGAAGGCATTATATGAGCTCAAACAAGCACTCAGAGCTTGGAATAAACGCATTGATAAATAATTTCAAGAAAATAGATTTTTCAAATGCCCATATGAACATGCCTTGTATGTGAAAGTGAAAAATGGAGACATGTTGCTAGTTTGCTTGTATGTAGATGATTTGATTTTCATCGAAAATAATTCAGTGATATTTGATGAATTTAAGAAGACAATGGCTTGTGAATTTGAGTTGACATATATTAGACCCATGTCATTTTATCTAGGCATTGAAGTAAAGCAAAACATTGATAGAACTTTTGTCTCACAAAGTGGCTTTGTGAAATAGATCTTGAAGAAATTCAAGATGGAAGTTTGCAATCCTATTAGCGCTCTAGTCAATTTTAGTTTGAGATTGACCAAAGATGAAGAAGGAGAAAGGGCCAATCCTACACTATTTTAAAGCTTGATTGGAAGTTTGAGATATTTGATGTGTACCAGACCAGATATACTCTATATAATCAGGCTAGTAAGTAGATACATGGAAGCACCAAAAGTGTCACATTGGAATGCTACAAAGAGGATAGTTCTCTATGTCAAAGGTACTACTAATTTTGAATTACATTATTCAAAATCTCAAGAATTCAAATTAGTTAGTTATTGCAATTGTGATTGGGCTGGGAAGAAAGATGACCGAAAAAGTACAACAGGCTTTGTATCTTTTCTAGGTGACATAGCATTCACATGGAGTTCCAAAAAAGCCAATTATGACCTTGTCAGCTTGTGAGGCTGAATATGTTGCTGCATCTTCATGTGTTTGTCATGCAATATGGCTGAAAAGATTGCCAAAGGATTTGCAGATACCTCAAAAGGCTTTAACGAAAATTTTTGTTGATAAAAAATCAAAATTAGCATTAGCAAAAAATTCAGTTTTCCATAATAAAAGCAAGCACATTGACACAAAATTTCATTTCATCAGAGAATGCATGAAGTGAAGCTTATATATGTGAAGACAGAAGACCAAGTTGCGGATATTTTTACGAAGCCGCTGAAATTCAATATGTTTAATAAATTGCAAGCATTATTAGGTATTACCGATAATTAAGTTTAAGAGGAACTTTAATTAGTTAAACTTAATTAAAATAATAAATAAAAAGAAGATAAAAGTTGGGACATTTTCACATGCATGGAGGATTAAAGTTAAGGCATGATCACATGAAAAATAATCATGTATATGGACAAATGTACTTGTGGAAGAAACAAATAATGGCCAGAAGTAATTATAAGTGTGTGATGTTGAAAATATGTAATGGTGGCAGAATGATAATCATAAAACATGTATAGCTGATATTTATATTTTAGCTCTATAAATAGAGCATAATTTCATTATGATAGTATGTATGAGAAAAATATAAGTTAATATAGTTGAAATAAAAAATTGTGTTATTATATTAGTAAATGTTCATTTAAAGCCTTCTTTCATTATTAAGAGTTGTTGGGATATCAATCCAAGTCCCACATTGGAAAAATAAGAAAGAACCACTATGAATATAAGTGTCCACCCAACTCCATTAGTATGAAGTCTTTTAGGAGCAGCCCAAAAACAAATCTGTGCAGGCTTGGCTCAATATTGAGCTTTCGGTGGTGTTCGCAGTTCCAACAAGAGTAGAAGGCTTGAATGGAATCAGATAATTCAAATCATGGAAAAAGAAAGAGTTTTCAAACCTAAAATATACATTAATAACCCAAAGCAAATTTTTGAAAGCTTGAGTGGAATGCGACAATCCAAAGCAATTGTAGGTTTTGGTGGAATCAGAAAAGATTTTAGGTTCTGATTTTATTTTTTTACACTGAAATTTCAGGAATGAAGGAGAGAGGAGTTAAATTGGATAAAAATTGTCATTAACTGAGAATACATGCCGTTTAGATAATAAGGATAATTATGTCAGTTATATAATGTAAAATATCTTTGCTCTATCTTTAACAAAAATTGCTCTGGAAATATTATTATCTTTTTAAAAGAATTTAGCTAATAAAAATTAATTCAAATAGACTTAAAATCGTAAGTTTCATTTTCTTAAAGAATTTTATAACATAATAATAATAATAATAATATCCTAAGAATAATATAAGTTGTGTAATATAATAAAAAAAAATCATAAAATTCATAACACATTAAAGAGATTTACAACAAAAAACATAAAAAAATGTAAACAATTAAAAACAGTATGTATATAATTACGTATGAATTTAAAATAATATGTTCTAGTAATAGGAAACCTGTGAAACAAAGATTTCGGAAGTTCTAAGATTGATGCAATACTTCCTATTATATTTGTACACTACTAAATTTATAAGTTGTCAATATTTTGAACTTTGTAATAAATATGTCATATTTTGTAAAATTTCATTAAATTGCACTGTAATTGAAATTTTTAGACCAAAATGAAAGAAACCAACTTATTTATGGACCCACTGAATTAAGCAAATATTAACCATGGTTAATTGATTTATAAAGATGACAAGCAAGCTATGAGTTGGAAAATAAAATGCTGATGTAGATGTAGAGCTGACTATATTTGAGACTCGACCGGATACCTAAACTAACCAGAAAAGCAAAATAAGTAACTCATAAACACCATCTTCTCTATGATTGCTATAGTTTCTTAGAGGACCAACAATGGCTTCAATACCATCATCTATTACCACTATTCATCTCTTTTTCACTTCTAAACCTCAAATTTCTCCTTTTTTTTTTGCCAAAGTTGAGCACCAATTAATTAGTAAAATCGGAGCTTATGTTCTAATAATCCCTAATTAGAAAATAAATTAAAATAAATTGCAGTACTTTAATTATATGAGAATACTATTGGTAGAAGTATCATATGACAAGATGGAGGCTATACTGAGCGAAAATGTTCACCCAGTAGGTTTGGTAAATAAATTAGTTTTTTCAATTTGGATCAAAAATTTAAATTATAGTGCAATTCAATAAAACTTTACGAAATATGACATATTACAAAGTTTCAAAATATAGTAGTACATCTATGACAACTTATAAAGTTCATAATGCACAAATATAATAGATCGATACTATACATATAAATATTTTTACATTTTTTTAATATATGTAATAAGTTACAAGTATCCATATCTAATTACGGTCTTATTATCTATTTTTCAGAACGAATAGGGTAAATATGAGATGGGTGGGTGCCAATAGCAACAAATACTACCATGCTACTATCTCTATACTCCATAGGTAAACAAATCATCTGTTTAGGATCTTATCATTATGACGAGTATCACTATATATGGAAATTTCAAAACGAATACTTAATCTATTTAAATATGTTTATATTAGTGTGTCTAATAAATGCGCTTTACAAAAATAAGAGATTTGGAAAATACTACAGTACATTTTATAAAAATCAGAATTTGGGCTGTAGATTTAATTTCTGCTGTCCAATTCATGAAGGTGGGTAGGGTCCTACTTAGTGTAGAAAGATTTCATTTTAATGTTGAAAGTATCGATATAGACGAATTGTGTTCCCAAAATTCTTAGAATTCACATGCCAACCTAATCTTTTCAATTAATCTCCTACATTCTTTTCATATGCTGTACTATAAGACAGTTCAGTTCTTTATTATTTATTTATTATAACTTGTTGAAGGATAAATTAATTAATTAATTAATTAATTAATTAATTAAAAATAATATTTCTTTAAAATTATGAATTTGAAAAAAAAAAGTATATCTTAAAAGAATAGAATTATGAATATAAATTGAATAAATTTATATTATTTATAGTATAATTTAATTTAATAGGATAAATTAATTGAATAATAAATTATACAATTTAAAATAGTATTTTTAAAAGGATAAAATTATAAGCTAAAATTTAAAAAATGATTAAATTGTTTTGAATGATGTAAAGCCTGAAAATGCCTCGTCGCACTAGTCCAATCGTCCGGCAAAAGAGATGATGGAAAGTGCCTGATTGACAGAAAAAGAATGATATGTGAATTAATTAATAATTAAATAATATAATATGTAATTAATTAAATAAAAGTAATATGTATAAATAAATTATTTATTTTTTAAAAATATAATTTAAATTACCACCAAAGGGTTCAGTCCAGTAGTAAAGATGTTGACTCTTTACCTGGAAGACCAGGGTTCCAGTGGTACTTTCCCACCTTTAGAATAAATATATTTTTGTAATTCGGTAAAAAAAAAAATATATATTTTAAATTAATTAGTATATCAATTGAATTCAGCAGAGATAAATGATTTAAATTATTTTATTTTATATAATTTTAAATATATTATAAAATATATGTATGGATAGTAAACTGAATGATAAAGTAAGTTTTTATACATTTTAAAAGTTTAAAATGAAGGTAGAATGTTAGTAACTAAACTTGAAATTAATTAATAATTGAAAGTAATTTTTAGATATAGACATATTAAAAAAACAGAAAATGGTTTTATGTTTACAGTAAAAATAATAATTAACTCTATATTTAGTTAGCTGTTTTTAGTATGTACAATATTATATATACAATATTTATAAAGCACTTGAATTCAATTCATATTCAGAGAAAAATAAAGCAATATAAAAATATTCTCTTCCCTCTTCTTTAATTACTACTTCTGTTTTTATCAATTGTTTACATTTCTCTTTTTTGATGTATTTTTCAATTCTTTACATTTCCATTTATAGTAAGTTTTGTAATTGTTTATTATTATTTCTTTATTGATATTAGTGAAAAAGTAAGTTTTTTAAAAGATTAGTAATTGTTTATTATTATTCTTGCCTTGATATTAGTGAAAAGCTTATTTTATTGGTATTGATAAAAATAGAGTGTAAAGAAATGAGAAAAATAGATGTAGTATTTTTATTAAAGTAAGTGCCCACTACATTTCCAACAAAGTGGTATTAGAGCCATTATATAAAGTGAAATGGTGTCAAAGGGATCCTTTTTAACATTTCAATATCCTCATCTCAATAAGACCAATTATGAGAATTGGTCCATTAGAATGAAAGCTATTCTTGGCTCCCATGGAGTTTAGGACATAGTAGAAAAATGTATTGAAGAATCCCAAAATATGAAAAAACTAATGCAAGCCCAAAAAGATGTGTTAGAGAAAGAGAGAAAAAGAGATCAATGTGCACTTACTATTATTCATCAAGGATTGGAAGATGACATGTTCGTAAAAATAGTAAATGACACCATGTCCAAGAAAGCATGGGAGACTCTTAGAATCTCTATCTTAGGAGTTGATAAAGTGAGAAAATTTCAACTTCAAACTCTAAGGGCTGAGTTTGAATCACTCTTCATGAAAGAGAAGGAAAGTGTTACGGATTATACAACGAAAGTATTGACAGTAGTAAATCAAATGAAAAGACTTGGAGAAACCATACAAGATGTACGTGTGGTTGAAAAGATTTTATGTTCTCTTAGTACAAAATTCAATCATATAGCAGTTGCCATAGAAGAGTCCAAGGACTTGGAAACCATGTTAGTTGATGAATTAATTGGTTCTTTGCAAGTCCATGAAGTCAAAATGAATCGTGGCAAACAAAAATAAGACAGCCAAGCCCTGCTAGAAAAATTCTCTAACAAGTATAAAGAAAATTCTTCCATTAAAAGAAGTCATAGCCAACAACATAAAAGACTTCGTGCTTTTGGACGTGGACATGGTCAAGGAAGAGGTGAGCAAAGCTCTTCCAATGAAAGTAAAAATCAAAGTTTTCGAAGAGGTTGTGGAAATGGAAAAGGAAATTATGGAAAATATAATGAAAGAAGAGCCGACAACTCTCAAATAGAATGTTACTCTTTGAGAAATACAGTCACTACTCTTGGGAGTGCCAGGCTAATCGAATTACAGAAGAGACAAAATTGGTGGAACAGGTTCAGGATGCAGAAGAGCCAGCCCTATTTTTTTCGTTAAGGAAGAAATTATTAGAGATAATAATATATGGTAACTTGATAATGGTGCTAGTAATCGCATAATGGAGACATAAGTAAGTTTGTGGAGCTTGATAGCAAAGTTATTGGCAATGTAAAATTTGGAAATGACTTATAGGCAAGGGAACTGTCATATTTGAAACAAGAAATGAAGGCCATAAACTTATTCGTGATGTCTATTTCATTCCTAAAATGAAGAGTAATATTCTGAGCATAGGCTAATTAATGGAGAATGGTTGCAAGATTATTATGAAAAATGGTATTTTATGGCTCAAAGATCGCAACGGTAATCTACTTGCAAAGGCTACCATGACCAGCAATCGAATGTTCAAGTTAGAAATGAAAATAGTTGATTCAATTTGTTTAAAAACTTGTGTAGATGACTCATCATAGATTTGGTACAGGAGATTTGGCCACTTGAATTTTGAAAGCATGAAAGCTTTAAGAGGAAAAAGGATGGTGAGGGGTATTCCAGTGAAGACTTGGGTTTATTTCTTAAAAATAAATATGAGGCTTTTGACTCTTTTAAGAGATTTAAGGTTGATGTTGAAAAGGAAAGTGGCTATGAAATAAAATTTTTGAGAACTGATAGAGGGAGAGAATTCACATTTAATGAATTTAAAGATTTTTGTGAACTGCATAGAATTCGACGTTTCTTAACAGTTTCAGGTTTACCCCAACGAAATGGAGTTGCTAAAAGGAAGAACCGTTCAATCCTGAATATGGCCGTATCAATGCTGAAGAGTAAAAACATACCTAAAAAATTTTGGGCAAAAGCAGTTGTTAGTATATCTTATCTCTCAAATCAAAGTCTAACAAAGAGCTTAAAGAATATTACTCTATAAGAAGTATGGAGTAAATTAAAGCTAGGTGTATCCCATCTACGAGTCTTTGGATCTATTGGTTATGTACATGTTTCAGAACAGAGAACATCTAAGCTTGATGATAGAAGTGAAAAGATTGTTTTCATCGAATATGATGAGAATTCAAAAGGGTATAGATTATTCAATCCAAAAAATGGAAAGATTGTGACTAGCAGAGACGTTAAATTTGATGAAGAAAAATCATAGGACTGGAGTATACATAAGGAAAGGTCATATGATTTTTTGCCTTACTTTCAAGACGATAAAGCAATTATTCAAGAAGGTGAAATTGCTCCACCAGTCTTACCAAATTTCTCAGCTCAGGGGTCTCCACTATTGGATCATCATGATCAAGCTCAAATGATAAACCAACAAAATTTTGGAGTCTAGCTGACATTTATAATAGAGCTAAAAAGATTCATGAAACAAAGTTATTATGTCTTCTTGTTGATGTTGAACCTTTAAATTTTAAAGAAGCTTACAGAGATGGAAAATGGATTAAAGCCATGAATAAAGAAATTCAATCAATGAAGAAGAATGACACTTGGGAACTTGTTTCTCTTCTAAGTGGTCATCAACCCATCGGAGTCAAATGGGTATACAAAGTTAAGAAGAATGCCAAAGGTGAAGTCAAAAGACACAAGGCAAGACTTGTCACGAAAGGCTACAAGCAAAGACAAGGCATTGACTATGAAGATATATTTGCACCTGTTGCTCATATAGAGATAATCAGACTAATGATTTCTCTTGCTACTCAAAATCATTGAAAAATCCATTAGGTAGATGTCAAAACAGCTTTTCTGAATGGACATATCGAGGAGAAAGTATATATTGAACAACCTAAATGGTATATTAGTAGAGGCAATGAAGACAAGGTGCTGAAGCTCAAAAAGGAATTACATGGGCTTAAACAAGCCCCAAGAGCATGGAATAGCCGAATTGATCAATACTTTTAGTTGAATGGATTTCGAAGATGCCTAAATAAATATGCCCTCTATGTAAAGCAAGAGAAAATAGATTTTCTATTTATTTGCATTTATGTAGGTGGACTCATTTTTACAGGAAATAATTCAGGAATGTTCAACGAATTCAGAAAGGCAACGACGCAAGAATTTGAGATGTGTGACATGGGACTTATATCTTACTATCTGGGGATGGAAGTAAAGCAAATGGAAGATGAAATCTTCATTTCACAGGAAGCCTACACAAAGGAGATACTTAAGAAGTTCAATATGTCATAGTGTAAGCCTGTTAGAATCCCTATTGAATGTGGGGCAAAGCTATTTAGAGTGGAATACGATGAACAAAAGGTAGATTCCACTTTATTCAAAAGTCTCATAGGAAGTTAAGATATTTGACTTGTATGAGACCAGATATCCTATCTGCAGTAGGATTAGTGAGCCGATTTAAGGAGAATCTCTTAGCATTGCATATGAAAGCAACTTAAAGGATTTTAAGATATCTAAAAAGTACACTTGACTATAGAATCTTTTACTCATCCTTTGATAATTTCAAGTTGATGTGTTACTGTAATAGCTAGAGATATTGATGATAGGAAGAGTACTATTGGTTTTGTATTTTTATTAAGAAATAATACAATTTCTTGGTGTTAAAAAAAAAGGGCCAATTGTTACACTCTTTTCATGTGAATCTGAATGTGTAGCAGCTATAGCTTGTGTATGTCACGCTATTTAATTATGAAGATTACTAAAGGAGTTACATTTAAAATAAGGTGAACCAACTAAGATTATGATTGATAACAAGTCTGTTCAAGTTTTAGCAAAGAACTTAGTGTTTAATGAATGAAGCAAATACATTAATATAAGATATCATTTTATTAGAGAATGCATTACTAACAAAGAAATTGAATTAGAGTACATTAGAACAAATGATCAAGTTGCAGATATTTTCATAAAGCCACTCAAGTTGGATAATTTTCAGCAATTAAGAATGAAACTTAGAGTTAAAAGAAGTTCAAGTTTAAGGGGGGATGTTAGTAACTAAACTTGAAATTAATTAATGGTTGAAAGTAATTTCTATATATAGACATGTTAAATTAAAAAAGAAAAAGAAAATGGTTTTATGTTTATGGTGAAAATAATAATTAACTATATATTTAGTTAGCTATTTTCAGTATGTACAATACTATATATACACTGTTTGTAAAGCACTTGAATTCAATTCACATTCAGAGAAAAACAAAGCAATATAAAAACATTATCTTCCCTCTTCCTTAATTATTTTTATTAAAGTGAGTGTCCACTACGTTTCGAACATAGAATTGATTAATAGATACCAATTTAAAAGTATTTATGGATGAAGTTCAAAATAGGGTGAAATTGGTTAAAGACGTAAATTTGGCAATGATTTAATATTGGAAAATTTACAAAAATCTCCCTATGTTTTACCATATTCTACATTTCCTTCCCTGTTAATTTTGAAATATTCAAAAACATCCCTTCATTTTAATTTCATCAACAAAAATACCCTTCCGTCTCTTTTTTCTGTTAAAATAGACCAAAACGTAATTTTTCGGGCCTTTTTAAAAAAAAATCAACAAACGAAGGACTAATTTGTGATTTTTCCATCTTCATCCTTCAACTCCATGAAAACAGAGGAGGTTGGAAGAAATCGGTGAAAGATACCATAATAATATTACAAAATATAAACTTCAAGTAAATAAAAAAGCACTACTTTAGCTTTATTTTCCTATCAAAGATCTTAGATCTATATGTGTAAATGAAAAAATATGTAAGTAGAGGAAATTGCAAAGATATGAAAGCAACGAGAGGAGTTATAGCCAACAGAGAGACAAGAATGATGAGTTTGAGATCGCCATGAATCATTATAAAGATAGGAGCACAAAAGCATACCATCATGGCTACAATAGATATTAAAAGACTAAAAAGAGCAAAGATCAACTTTTTAGGCAATGAATGAAGAATACCGTCTTCTTCATAACATGCGGTTAAGATCCCTATAAATGTCAAAACTGACGTTAAGGAGGCAAATAGAGAAATTGCATCAGCTACTATATAAATCTTGAATACCCATTCCATACTTGAATTGTTTAAAAATATCGGAAGTCCAGTAATTGAATTGTTTCCACCAGGAACTGTGATTGCTGCAGCAAACACAGTTGAAATGACAAGAATATCCATAAGAGTGAAAGATGTTGCAATCCTTTTATACCATTTCTCTGCTTGTCCCTTCAACTCCTTTGTGGCTTTCTGTAAATTTTCGACTTGCGTCTTTCATTATATAATCTCTAATGGATACTTGTTGATAAGAAGGATATACAATTGCCACTTCCTAGGATGAAATCAAAATTACAAAAACAAAATGGAAATTATGTAAAAGTATTTAATTCAATAAGAAATAAATTAAGTACCTTAAACCATTTCAATTCGATTTGCATTTTCAAAGCTGGACTTGAAATTTGACCAAGTATTGTTTGAGATGCCAACATCCCCACTGTGTGTAATGAGTCTTTATTGTTTTTATTTGTCAAAGATAGTGCACGGTTCTTATTAAGTTCTCCAACTGCATATACAAGGCTGAAAATTTTTCCTTGTCGATGTTGAATAACTTGTTGAATTAAGATTCTTCCTTCATCATTCTTGAAGGTAAATGCTTCAATATTGCGTTTTAGCACCTCAATAAAGATTTCTACTATTCCATTTTCTGCAACATTGAATAATGCCTATAACATGTTCGATAAATTTCCTCAGAGAGACCTGTGTATCTTAACTCTCAATTAGTAGCCTCATTTAGTCGTGCCGACAATTTTGTTTTTCCACTATTCTTGCTTTCGATTCAGATATGAAACGTCGCTGGTGGTCAAACGGGTTCCTCTTCTCTCTCTTCCTTCCTCTGTTTTCATGGAGCTGAAGGATGAAGATGGCAAAATCGCAAATTAGTACTTCATTTGTTGATTTTTTTTAAAAAGGCCCGAAAAATTACATTTTGGTCCATTTTAATAAAAAAAGAGACGGAATGGTATTTTTGTTGACGAAATTACAATGTAGGGATGTTTTTGTCTATTTCAAAATTAACAAGGAGGAAAATGTAGAATATGGTAAAACATAGGGAGATTTTTATAAATTTTTCTTTAATATTTTATCTTATTTCTATTTGATCCTTATTTTAAACAAAAAATGCTAAAATTGTATCATAGTTTGTGAATTATGTTATTTTTAATACAATGTTAATTTTGTCCTAAAATTGTTACAAACCATTTCATGTATCATCAACCCAAGTTAAATGAAATTTTGATGACCCATTTTGTTAAATACAAATTTCAAATTGGTCAATATTTTTAAAAAATATTGAAATTGTTACCAAGTTATTATTTCTATTACAAAGTTAAAATTATGCTGAAATTGTTACAAGTCACAACATTCACGATGAAAATTGTTATTTAATCCGTGAACAAAAAAAAAAAAACCTAATCAGGCTGTATGGTTGTTTCTCGCAGATTAGCGACACAATAATCAACGAAACTGTGACAAAAGGTGCATTTTGGCCTGAAATGAAAAGATGTCGCTGATCGGTCACTAATTGTGTCGCTAAACCAAGTAGTCACACTGATTGGGTTGCTATTCTCCCGTGGCAGATTTTGATTGTTGAAAGTTTCTTTGGTGCTCCCTTTGTTTACTCTTTTTATGTCAAAAGATACCTTAGCCAACATTCCAACCTCTCCTTTCTTTCACTACATTTGTTTTCTTCGTTCAAAGCCAGTGTTCCTGCCTTTCCTTTACGGTAAGTTTGATTAGAAATTGTGGTCTTTATATTCTAGCTGATGGTTTTTTGTTGATTAGAAATTTGATAGTTTATGTTTACTGGAATTGAATAGTTTTGTTATTGGTTAAAATTTTTTTGGGTTAATGAGATTTTGTAAGCTTTGAATGTTTAAGATTTGAAGATATGTGTGATTTTTGAAGAGTTTGAATATGTATGTGTTTCTTTGTGATTTTACGACTGAAATTACTGAGATTAAATTTGAATTACTTTGAGATTGTTGTTTTGTATGTTGCACATTTAGGTTCAATATAATAAGTTATATATTGTTCGATGTGTTTTATGTTTACTACTAGAATATTATTGATTTTTAGTTCCATTAACTGGAAACAAATTTGATAATACTACTGGTGTTATATCAGCTTTAATACAGGTTTGATGATGATTCTTAGTTCTAAGCATTTACGTTTCTTAATTCTAAGCACTTACGTTTCAACAAAGGGAAATTGATGTTTATTGATTTATGTACAGGATCAATACATCTCTTCTTATAGATTATTGCCAAGGTGATGAGAAAAAATCTATATATTGATTGATTTACATAGTCACACTACGTACGAAGAGGGGGGAGGGGGTGAGTAGTGCCGTAGATTGAGTTGTGCAAACACCCCCAATTCAGAGGGCCTCCAAATTTTTAAGGGCCCTTAATTTATTAAAGTCTTTAAAAATTTTGATGTTTCCCCTTCCTCATTAATTTCTCTAATCCCTTCTCGATGAAGCCTTCGCCACCGCTTCCATTTTTCCTAATCCTTTCTCGATGATGAAGGCTTCACTGACCAATGCTTCCATTTGTCCATTGTTATTGCTGGAGATTGAAGAACGGAAGAAATCAGATGAGATTTTGAAAAGGAAAGGGCTGAAAAATATGAGAAGAATCAAAACAACAAGAATTTTCAATTAATTGCTCTCAAAATCCCTAATTAATTGAGATTTTCTGTTCTATAAGAGGCCATAAAAGGAGTGATTTTGGAGCAGCAAAGGAGACACAACTAATATTTCAGTTTACCTATTTTGATTCACACCAAAACATAAGAATCAAAATAAATCTTGAACTAGAACAAAAGTAATTCTATTTAAATTTGTTCATTTCTCTTCTTATGTTGAAAACAAAGAATCATTTCAATAGGTTTTTATTTTTCACGTTTGCTGTTTGCTGAATTCAAAATTTGATTGGTATGTTAATGGAATATGGGAATAATTATATTTGAATTGCGTTTCAATTGAAGTAACTTTTATGCAAACAATATGTTTGAGCAAATGTCCAAAACAACAAAAGGTGTACTGAACTAATGATTGTAATAAAACAAATTATTATATCTGGTACAACGAGTAGGGAAAAAAATTCTGTGAGTTTTTTTGTTCTAAATAAACAAATTGATTGCGTGAGCTTATTATATGGTGAAGTCTACTTTTGATTCTTCTGTTTGTTAAACTGCTTTTTGGATTTAACAATTGTAATAGACTACTTATCCTTAAATAATTATTAGGAAACCTCACATATCTTGGGAGAAAATAAAAAAACTACTCCAAGCAATGAATATGAATTCAGTTCATTATTATTAAATTGGGAAAACTAAACTATATGTATGCAAAGTCAATAACTAAATAGACAATTTTATATGCCTGGCATTTGACTATTATCTATATTCATTGCTTGTTCTTTAGTTTTCCATTTACTCTTCATTGTGATCATCTTAATTGTTTTTGCAGTTGCAATAACAGTGTCTTTTCTTGTTTAGACTGTTTCACTTTTTTGTTCTTTAATTAATTCAAGTTGATTTGTATGATTTTGCAGTTCAGCTAAAATCTTTTATCTTTTCTGTAGGTTGAAATTTGCTTGAGAGAGAATTGACGGTAACATCTCATTAATTTTATTGATTGGAATTACCACTTACCAGGTTCTTTCAATTTTTTTTTTACTTTGCCTTGAGTTTTTAATTATGAATTGAATTAGAAAATACGAATCTGGTTATGAAAAACGGAAGAAAAAAAAAGGGATGAATTGTTAACTCAATCTTAAAAAGGAGCTCTAGATAAATTTCTTTTAAAAGAACCATAAATTTCTGTTGAAAACCAAAATGCTAATAATATTGATGTTGAAAATTTGGTAAATACTGAGAATGATAATATGCAAAATGCTAATGAAGAGAATCAAAATGTTGATGTTGTATTTCATGGTGATGTGCCTGTTGAGAATCACAATGCTAATGAAGAGAATCAAAATATTGATGTTGTATTTGATGATGATGTGCCTATTGAGAATCACAATGCTAATCAAGAGAATCAAAATGTTGGTGCTGTACTTGATGATAATGTGCCTAATGAAAATTTTTATTTGCTTGACATATTTGATCCTAGGAATTAGGATGCTCTTGATTCTAAAATGATTGATCTACTAGTTACCAAAGGTACTAAAAGAGATCTTTCTATTATTAAAGGTCCTAAAGCTAAATTTTCTAGGCGTTTTAATGAAAATTTATATAGAGTTTTGTTAAATGGAGAAAAATGTGATAGAGATTAGCTTGTTTATTCAAAAAAACTTAATAGGGTGTTCTGTTTTTGTTGTAAAATTTTTGAAAAAGGGATTGATAGGGGTCTATTAACAAATGAAGGTTTTGGAGATTGGGCACACATAGGAGAAAGACTTAGAGAGCATGAGACAAACATTGAACGTGTTAAGAATATGAGCCGTTGATATGAATTGTGTTTAAGGTTCTAAAAATACAATTGATAAAGTGGCTCAAAAACTAATTGAGAAAGAAAAAAAACTATTTCAAAAAAGTTTTACTTAGGCTTTTTTGAATTGTGAAATTTCTTGCTAAACACAATTTAGCATTTAGGGGTACTAATGGGAGATTGTATCAAAATAACAATGAAAATTTCTTAGGTTTAATTGAAATGTAAGTTGAGTTTGACCCTATTGTTCAAAAGCATGTTCAACGCATTACAAATGATAATCTTCACGTTCATTATCTTGGGCATACCATTCAAAATGAGTTGATACTTTTGCTTGCTTCTGCAATTAAAACTGAAATTGTGAAAAAAAAATAAGAGAAGCAAAATATTTTTCAGTCACACTTGATTGTACTCCCGATGTTAGCCACCAAAAGTAAATGTCATTGAAAATAAGATGTATAGATACCTCTTCAAATCCTATAAATATTGAGGAATCTTTTTTAGGTTTTTTGAATGTTAGTGATATAAGTGGCCAAGGACTTTTTAATGTATTATAAGATGAGCTAAAAAATCTTGATCTTAATATACTTGATGTGCGTGGTCAAGGTTATGATAATGGATCAAACATGAAAGAAAAACATCAAGGAGTACAAAAAAAAACTTTTAGACATAAATCCTAGAGCACTATATACTCATTATGGTTGTCATTGTCTTAACTTAGCATTATGTGATATGGCAAACACGTGTAGTAAAGTTAGAGATTTTTTTGGCATTATTTAACGTATTTATACAATATTTTCACATTTTACTAAGAGATGGAAAATTTTAAAAGATAATGTGAAAAATTATACTCCTACGTTATTGTCATCTACTCATTGGGAGAGTCGTTTTGATAGTGTCAAAGCAATAAAACTTCAAATGTTAGAAATACGAGAAAGCTTTACTTCAAGTTGCTGATAATGATAATGATTCCAAAGTCAGAAGTGAAGCTAAATCATTAGCAAACAATGAGCTTGGTGATTTTCAGTTTTTAATTTCAATAGTTATTTGGTTTGACATTCTAAATGACATTAATATAGTTAGCAAGTTTTTACAGTCAAAGGATATGCTTATTGATGTAGCTATTGATAAAATAAAGGGATTGATTACCTTTTTTGAAGGGTATAGAGAAACTGGTTTTTATAATGCCTTAGATAATGCTTAGAAAATTGCTATTAAAATGGATATTGACCCAATATTTCCTAAAAGGTGTGAAATTCGAAGAAAAAAATATATTGATAAAATGTTTAAATGAATCATCAGATGCTTCACTATCTGCAAAGGAGTCATTTAGGGTTAATTATTTTCTTTGCACTGTTGATCAGGCAATTGCTTCTCTAATAACATATTTGAGTAATATCAACAATATGAAAGTAGATATGGTTTCTTATTTACTTCTCATAAGTTGCAGTCTCTTGATGTTACAAGTTTGAAGTCTTGTTGTGTTAGACTCAAATTGCCAAAAAGCCTCGATTTTGAATATTTGACAAAAATATTTATGTTTACGATCTATTAATGTTTCATTTAGTGTTTAAGTATTGCTCCAGCAAGTAATGAACCCAAACAAGTGAAGATAAATGCTTGGACTTACAAAATGTTGAAGATATTCAAGATAGGCTGCTGTCTCGCCCGAGACACAGACTTCTTGTGCGAGACTCAATAAACTGTTCACTCTAGAAGCCAAAATTTCGCTCGAGACTGAGAAATCTTGCTTGAGACTAACGTCTCACCCGAGACCAAGTGGTCTCGCCCGAGATTCAATGCTCTGTTCACTCCAAGAGCCAAATTTTCACTCGAGACCTGATAATCTCAATCCAGACGGCCATCTCACCTGAGACTGAATGATCTCGCCCGATATCTAAGGCTTTGTTCATTCCAGGAGCCAAATTCTCGCTCAAGACTGGATAAGCTTGCTCGAGACCATCATCTTGCCCGAGATAAGTGAATCTCGCCCGAGACATATCTAACTAAGCTCAACAGCTAGTTTGACTTTGACCAACTAACTTTTTGAAAAAGCCGTTACAAAGATTTATCTGAGGCATCTCGCCTGAGATGATCAAATCTCGCTTGAGACTATGCTTATGTCAACATGCAACAGCTAGTTTAAACCTCAGACTGATATGTCAGATAGCTGTTACAAGATGTCTATGACTCGTCTCGCCTGAGACGCAAGGATCTCGCCCGGGACGCTAGTAAAAAGTCAGAATATACTTCAACTCAAGGAGCAACGATTATATTTTCACTTATGGATATAAATACCCTTTCATATAGCCTTTTAAAAGTTGGATCAACTACTAGAACATTGAACTTCAATATTACAACCTTCTCTTCATCTATTTACTCTTTAAAATCATCAAATATGTATTAAGTTGTAATAGTTTGTTGAGTGAGTTATAAACTCAACATCTTTATTATGAGTGTTTGTTAAGTGATCTTTAAACTCAACATATGAGTATTTAGATAGTTTTTAGAGTGAG
>CATIWJ010138766.1:0-16218 GCA_949640765.1 Croton laevigatus | reverse complement strand
TGGTCTCATATCAAATAATTACAGCACAATAGTACTGGAATCACTGAATACATTTCTATATCAAATATCAAATATCTGTTGAGCACACTTGTAGGTGACTCGACTTTGTCAGTTACTGCTGGGGTACGTTTACAAGTAACCTAACTTTGTCAATAAATAGGCGCCAATCCAAATCAATAATCCAATATTAATTATACCGCGGACCACTTTGCAATCAATATACGACGCGTCATACCCTTACCGCCGAGTTCGACTAAAACCAAGTAGAGCTTAGCAATTCAAAATTCATTTATAATGCATTTCACTTGTTTGCAAATGATTCAAATGTCCTAATATCCAAATGAAATACAAATGATAACTGATTAGTAAATCATTATTTACTCATACTCTTTTGGTCTATACTTTAACGTAATTCATATACTGGTACCTTATGTAGCTCACATAGTAAACAAGTGCAACATAAATCATGATAGTGTAACAAGCAGTTCACATATGCATAAGATGTATATTCAAATGTAATTAAATAAGCATAGAGTACTAATCATGTTGTTGTTGTCCTATTTACCCTTTGTTCGTATTACGCGTCTCCATGACTAAACTTTTTCCAGCTGATTGCTCATATAAATCACAATTTAATTAATTTCTCACTTTATTATATATTTTCTCTAATATTTCTATTTTTAAATTTCTATTATACTTTACTTTGTTCCATTTATTCCTATTTGCAACTCATGTCTCATAACTTAACTTATATCTTGATCTCTTACTCGACGAGTATATAATACATGCTTACGTACGTTCAATAAATGCTTGTGATTTTTTTCTGGCTTTTACTTATTATTTGAATACTACTAGATCATTTTCATTCGTCTATACTTTTCATATATTCATTCTTTGAAAATTGACCATATGAATAGTGATTACCAAATAAATAGTATTTTACCAATTTGCGTTTATAAGTTCTTTTAAAGTCCCTTTTCTATTTTGTTTGTTAGTCCATTTATTTCATACACGTCTAATTCAATTTACTTAACGTCATTCATAATTGTCCGAGCTACGGCTCCTAAGTTAGTCTTGAGTATTGTCCAGTTGCATTACCTATACTTCTAGCATTACTAACATCTTTTTATACTTAGCCTAATAGGTTTTAGTTTTACTTAGTCAAATTTTAGGTCTATTTTTACAGAAATTTTGCCAGAGCTCTGCTACACATACAAAAATCCGTGAATAGTAATAACGATTAACATGAACAGTCCCAGTGACTATTCACTGAATCTTGTATAAAAATTTTCCAAACACTTCGGCAATTTTTCCTTATACCCTCACTCCTCATATAAACAAAAAATAAACACTTCTATAAACAATACACAACCTAATCGCAATTATTCATTAATTTTCCTCTTGCCGACTATTTATTCCCATTTGTACATATTCTGTGAAATTATTCATAATTTCATTTATGCAACTCCAACTAGGTTAATTCTTGACTTTGTTTAACCCTAATACATAAGATTATCATCCATTTAAATTTCTGATTTTATTAAGCTATGTATAATTTTTGACGCTACTTTAATCTCGGCCCTACTGCCTGCTAAAATTCTCTTGCGCACAGCCCGTTAATTTGGTCATATCTTTTTCATTAAAGGTTTAAATGAAGTTATTTTTAATTCTCTAGTTAGCTAACACATGTGGGTATAATATTGTCTTCTACCATAACATCAAATTATGTCTGTAACATATTTAAATTGTGAACCAAAATTATAAGTCCAGTTATATCCTGATTTCAACATTCAACCTGCACACATATTACTAATTCAACTATAACTTTTTCATTACATGTCCAAATGAGTTGCTCCTAATTTCTAAAGTTCATTAACATACTAGGAAACAACTTTGCTTTTTATCTCTTTCTCAAATCAGGTCCTTAACTTAGTCAAATTACCCTCTAAATTCACTCTTAATTCTGGTCATGCACAGGGAACAACCTTCAGTTATTTAGGTATAACTTTCTACATATATGTTTTCTGCCCAAAATGTTTTACAAGGATAAACTGCACATACAACCCTACATATTTCATGTTTTGCACTTCTTCAAATTTGTTTCTACCGTGGTCTAATAATTGGTTAAAGTCCGGTCTGTTCTGTTAGCTCATCTGGTCGTGGCAGTCTGCATGCAGGTCACTATTCCGGCCATAACTTTCATTACACAAGTCCAAATAGGGTGGTTCTGGTCTCTATGGTTAGTTAAGACATATATATATATATATATATATATTTCATTCTTATGATTTACCCAAATTCCATCCCTAACCTATTAAAAGTTCTGTTCGAATCCAAGCCTACAAAGCTGTCAAAATTCTGATTTTAGCTTTTCTTCATCTTATTCATTAACATACAAGCTTTATTTAATTAGTTCATCACTTTACCTTAATTAATTGATCATTCCTTTATAAAACCCTAGAATTTTAGAATTTCCTTCTTGATTTATCTCTTAAATTAACAATCAATTGAAGTAAATAAGAGTAGATATGAGTTAATCACCTTGAAATCCATCTTCATCCTAAGTGACTTGGCTTGAAAAATCACAAAATTCCATGGCTCTTCTTTGGCTAGGTGGGCCGGCCACCATGGAGAGAAGAAGAGAGCATTTTTGCTCTTCTAAAATGAAGATTATGTTAAGTTTTTAACTTTATATATTTTTATTTTCTTTTTGATTTATTTAATTTTTGAACCAATGGCTAATATTTAGCCAACCTAATATAATTCAATGGCCATGATGTAGCCAATTGTCACTACCAATAACTTTTACTTGATTCCCAAGCACATGGCTACATTTTACCTCACTTCCTAATAGCCATCTCTTTGTGCAAAGTGTTTTCAATTAAGTCATTTTAAAGTCCTCACTTGACCCAGCCACCATCCTTTATTAATAACTTTTTGTGCACTACTCCAATTTCAATAATTCTTATGCCAAATGAAACTAGAAACCTAAATATATGTCATATTAAAATTTCAGACCAATCCGAGTTATAAATAATATTTGGTATCGCTTTCCACTGGACCTGGTCGCACTACCCGAGGTAGCCTGCACACCGTCTACTAATTTGGTCATATCTTTGTCTGTATGAATTCAAATTAGGTGGTTCTTATTTCTACGTTTAACCAACACATAAAAGAACAATTTTTATGTTTTACACATTTGCAAAATAGGTCTTTTTAGGGTCCGAAACCTAGATCGAATCTGCATGTTTTGTGTAAGTCTAATTTTCATACGTAGAATTATCCGTACATGCTATTCCGGTAGCTACCATAATTACACCATTACGACCCATATAGTCTCAGGATCTCATATTTAATACATTATCAAGATTTTACATAATTTTTAAAAAAAATTACATTTTAGTCCCTGACTTTTTTCAAAATTTTCGTTACATCCTTTTAACTCTCGGAGCCCTATTTCGCTTCCCAGGTGCGATCGGCGTATGTCTGTAACCCTATTGTAATTCATATTACCGAATTTACATTCACAAGCCCAGACTGTATATCATCTGGATCTACAATTGTCGGATAACACGTCTATACTTGATTTCCTTATTCCTCTGTGTACAACTCGCATATAATTCACGTATTTTTTCATTTCTCTGTTTATTTACTTTTTGTTTATCAATTGATCTACTTTTCTTATAATTTATTTACTTTTATTTACTTTATATCTATCATAATTTCTTCTTCTTTTGCTTTCTTTATTTACATTTTATTTACCTTATATTTACCCTTTTTTTATCATTCATTTACCTTCCTTCGTGATACACTATTCTCGTAAATCCTTATTAATGATCCTTTATTGCTCTCTGTACATTAAGTTACTTGTTTCGGCGTTATCAAATTTAAGGATGTTACATAACGTACCAGCCGTCATAGCAGGTCAGATATTTATGTTTGATGTGCCTATTTATGCTTTAATAGGTCCAGGCTCATCCCATTCATATATATGTCTGTTAAATCAAAAACTGGAAAATTTAAATGTGGATTTGGAAGAAACTGGCATGATAGTTATGTTGTGCAAAATCTCTTGTTTTGAATATTTTGACAAATTCTAACTTGAATTGTGATCTACTAATGTTTTATCAAGTGTTTAGTTGCAGTACTAGCAAGCACTAATTCAAAAAAATAAAGTAGATCAAGAAAAGCTTACAAAAATATCAAGCCTTTGGCTCTGTAAAGGGATTGCGCTCGCATTGGTAACATAAGGTGTAAGGGTCGCGCTTGCGACTAGCAAAAAGAAACCAAGTGGTGTTTTGTGCGCGCTCGCGACCAAAACAAGATAATGTTGTGCGCGCGCTCGCGACTATAGAAATGAACTCCATAGGTATTTTGGCATTTTATCGCGCGCGCGTCAAAAACATGTTTTGTTATCATCGCGCTCGCAACTTCTTTTTAAAGCCACCATGTGTTTTCTGCACGCTCGCTACAACAACGAAGGGCTCGCGACCATCACACCATACGACCGTTAGAAGTCTGAAAGTGTGACCATCGCACTAATGATGATCCCTGCGCTCGCGACCTATGCATCAATTCAACTCCAACGGTTAGTGCATTAAATACCGCCACACTTTTTTCGGGTATCCGTTGCGGTCCGTTATGAAGTTTGTGAGGAGTCGCACGCGCAACCATAGACGCGTTTGTGACCCTCTGCAAAATAATAAAGTTATTTTATTTTCAAGCTTCAATGGTTGAAATCTCAAGTGTGGGTATAAATACTCCTTAAAACAGCCATTAAGAGGTTACTGAATAACATTAATCAATTCTTCAACAACCTCTTGTACTTCAACTTCAAAAACATTCAATCTCATTTATTCTTGTAAAAGTGTTTATTGAGTAAGCATTAAACTCAACCTTTGTATTGAGTGTTAGTTCTAGTGTGAGCTTTAAACACTAAGTGTGTTATTGTAAATTTGGGGTGATCAATAAACCCTAAGTTTGAGGTGAACTTGTAAAATCTCATTGCATTTCTTTGAGTTTAGTGGAACCCAATTCCTTTCTAGGATTAGAGAAATGGACGTAGGCTCGAGATTATAGCCGAACCACTATAAACCTTCATTGTCTACATTGTTTCAATCACCATCTTCCGCATCAAGTTTTTATAAGCCAACAAATTTACCCCCCCTCTTTGTTGCCACAAGGGCCTACAAGTTACTAGTCCTTTGGGAGACAAAGTAATCACTAGAAAGGTATACCGAGATTGTCCTATTGAAATACATGGAAAGAAATTTCCTGGAAATTTAATGAAATTGCCTTTTTGAGAATTTGATATAATTCTCGATATGGATTGGCTATTCAAACATAAAACGATAGTGGACTGTGAACGAAAATGTGTGACTTTACAAACTCCAGAATGAGAGGAAGTCACTCTAATGGGAAAAATGAGAGATTACCTAAACAATGTCATCTCAGCTATGGCAGCTAAGAGACTAGTACAAAAAGGTTGTGAGGCATATTTGGTGTACACGCTAGAAGCAAAGACAAAAAACCCATGAATTGCAGAAAATTCCCATTGTCTGTAAATTTCTAGATGTATTTCCAGAAGAACTACCTTGTAGACCACCCAGAAGAGAGGTACAATTTGCCATTGATATTTATCCAGGAGCCGCACCAGTATCAATACCAGCCTACCGAATGGCTCCAACGGAACTTAAAGAACTTAAAACTCAATTGCAAGAGCTGTTAGACAAAGGATTCATTCGACCTAGTGTATCACCGTGGGGAGCAGCTGTGTTATTCGTTAAGAAGAAGGATGGATCATTAAGATTATGCGTGGACTACCAACAATTGAACAAACTGATGATCAAGAACAAGTACCTTTTGCCACACATAGACAATTTATTTGACCAGCTAAGAGGTGCAGGAGTTTTTTCAAAAATTGATTTGAGACCAGGATATCATCAATTGAGGATTAAAGAGGACATACCAAAGACTGCGTTTAGAACCTGAAATGGACACTATAAATTCATAGTAATGCCATTCGGGCTTACAAATGCACCTGCGGTATTTATGGATTTAATGAATAAAATATTTCACCCGTACTTAGATCAATTTGTGTTAGTGTTTATAGATGATATATTGGTATATTCTAAGAATCATGAAGAGCATGACCAGTACCTCAAGATCGTTCTACAGCCATTGAGAGAGAAATAATTATATGCCAAATTTAGCAAATGTGAATTTTGGCAAAACAAAGTGGCTTTCTTAGGGTATATTGTATCAACTGAAGGAATTAGAGCAGACCCTAAAAAAGTAGAAGCAATATTGGAGTGGAGTGGAAACATCCAAGGACGGTAACGAAAGTATAGAGTTTTCTCGGTTTAGCTGGATACTACAAGTGATTTGTAAAAAGATTCTCCATCATCATAACACCATTTACCAGACTATTACAAAAAGATGTAAAATTTCAATGGATTGACAAATGCCAAAAGAGTATTGAAGAATTAAAGACCAGGCTTATTGAATCACCCTTGCTTACACAACCAGAACCAGGAAAGGACTATGTAATATACAACGATGCTTCAAACATTGGACTAGGCTGTGTATTGATACAGGAAGGGAAGATAGTAGCCTATGTCTCACGAAAACTCAAGCCGCACAAAAAGAATTACCCCACGCATGATCTAGAATTAGCGGCAATTGTATTGGCATTCAAGACGTGGTGACACTACTTATATAGAGAGAAGTACTACATATACACGGACCATCAGAGCTTAAAGTATATGCCATACCAGAAGGAATTAAACCTGTAGCGAAGGAAATGGGTTCAGCTATTGGCTAATTATGATTACATAATAAATTATCACCTAGGGAAGGCCAATGTAGTAACGCACTCAACAGGGAGTTGGTACAAGCAATGCATGTGATGAGAATAAGTGTAAAGGAAACGAAAGATAAAACCGTAATAGCAGAGATGCACATGCGACCAGCACTACTACAGCAAATTATGTACTACAAGGAGAGAATGATTGTGCACTAAGACTGGAGACTTAAGAGAACAAATTATGTACAAAGGCCACAGTAGTCCTTACGCTATGCATCCCGAAAGTACAAAAATGTATCAAGACTTAAAGAAATTATATTGGTGGCCTAGGATGAAGAAAGATATTGTGAAATATGTGACCAGATGCTTAACCTGCCAATAGGTTAAGGCGGAGCATTAAGTGCCTGTAGGGTTGCTTCAGACTATAACCATTCCTACATAGAAATGGGAATAAGTGACAATGGACTTCGTCACAGGTCTACCAATGACAAGGGATAAGCATGATGCAGTATGGGTAATAGTTGATCGACTTACCAAGTCGGCACACTTTTTACCCGTTCTAATGGACTACTCATCGAACAAGCTCGCAAAATTATATGTTAAAGAAATTGTAAGATTACACAGAGTTCCAAATTCCATTATTTCTGACAGAGATCCACGATTTACATCAAAATTTTGGGAGAGACTACACACAGCACTTGAAACTCGACTAAAATTCAGCACTGCTTTTCATCCACAAACAAATGGTCAATCAAAAAGGGTGATCCAAATCTTAGAAGATATGCTACGATCATATGTCATAGAACTTAAAGGAAACTGGGATAGGCATTTAAGCTTAATGGAATTTGCGTATAATAATAGTTATCAATCCAGCATATAAATGGGTCCATATGAAACACTATACGGAAGAAAGTGTCAATCACCAATTTGTTAGACGGAGCTAAATGAAAAGAAGTTGATAGGGTGAGATTTAGTCAGAGACACCGAAGAAAAAGTAAAGATCATTCAAAGTAGGTTGAAAGCAGCATTCGGCCGATATAAATCTTATGCTAACCTTAAAACGAGAAATATGGAATACGCGGTTGGAGACAAAGTTTTCCTTAAGGTTTCTCCATAGAAGAAAGTGCTAAGATTTAGATGGAAGGGCAAATTAAGTCTGAGATTTATTGGACCATACGAAGTGATTGAGCACATTGGTCTAGTAGCCTACAGATTAGCACTACCACTAGAATTGGATAAGATACACAATGTTTTTCACATTTTCATGATAAGAAGATACTATTCGGACCCTTCACACATCATCATAGAAGCACAAGATATAGAAATTCAACCAAACTTGACATATAAAGAGGAACCAGTGAAAATCTTATCCCATGGAGCCAAAGTACTTCGGAACAAGGAAATTTCATTGGTAAAAGTCTTATGGAGAAATCACAAGGCATAATAAGTAACTTAGGAACCTGAGGACACTATAAGAGAGCAACACACCCAATTATTTGTATCTAATTAAGCTTCAAGGTGAAGCTTAAAATTTAGTGGGGTAGAAATGTAACATCCGTCTGTTGGAGATACTGCATAAGTGTCAAGTTCAAGCCTAACCCCGGAGCCTACCGGGACTCCGAGGCTAAGCGTCGCTATGGGAAACCTTATGGGGAATTGTAAATACATGTAAATAGTAAAGAATATATGATAAATAAAGGTATTGGATCGACGATCGTCGCATTTGGAGGCAAAGGTAGGCGAACGGAGCCCAACGGGCTACATAGGAGGTGTCGAGGACCTAAGCTAAATTTTTTGAAAAGTTACGTAGGGTTTTAATAATGCCTATAACGGATGTCAAATATGAAATTTCGAGAGTTTACTGGTCGTAACAAAGCGTCAAAGATTTTTCTGAAAACGCGTGTATAAAAAGATACATCGGATTTCTTACGGAGGACATTTTGGTCATTTGCGTTCAAAATGTTCCACATGATCAAGTAAGTTTTAGGATAAATTTGGTCAAAAATATGAGATTTAAATCATAGACTTGATTCAAGCCAATAAAAGTGCATACTTTAACTTTAAAAACCAATCAAGAAGAGGGAACAAATAGGCATACCTATACTATGTCTAAAAATGCCTATAAATACCATTGGTCATTTTCCATAAGAGGGACGGCAACCAAGGAAGGATAAGGGAGAAGAAAGATTTTTAAGGTAAATCTTGGGTTTTATACTTGAATTTAATGGTTTTTAGCTTGGATTTTCATTCCTAAGCAAGATTTAAGTAGTATATGTGATCAAATCTTTGTTTTTCATGATGTTTAGTATGAACACTAATGTGATGAATAGTAAAAAAATTAGGGTTCTTGGTGGAGGTTGAAGATGAAGTGGGAAATGGTAGAAAATGGTATTTTAAGCTTAAATAAGCATAAATTTTGTTAGAATTCATGAAAACCACTTACATAGGCATAGGGTTTCTTTACCTTGGGTTTATGTTAATTATTTTGAGATGTGTATTATTAGGAAATCAAGAAGAAAAGCTTAAGGAAGACCATTAACAAGCTTAGGAGAGCAAAATATAAGGTTTGGTACTTTAACTTTGTAAAATTGTCTATTTTCTTCATTTTTTTTCAATATGGCCGAATGCTTTGATGAGTAATAAGGTTATGTTTTTATGTGTAAATGATGTTGGGATGTGTTTTAGATTAAGTTTATGCTATTTAAGTCATAAAAGAAACCATTGAACCTAAAGAAAGCAAAGTTGCCTAAAGTGAACATAAACTTTGATGAATTTTAATTAAAAATCCTAATTGAATTTTAACAAACTTCATTTCCTTCACTAATATATCATAAAGGGTCTTAAAATGATTTTTGCAAGAAAAAAAATACAATTCCCCTATTTACCTCTTCGTTGGGCCGAATGGTCTCCTAGTAGTAGCCATTGGTGCCACTTTTATACCTAAATAATTTTAATGCTTGAACCTCTAAATCTTTAAATGAAACTTCAAAAGTGTCCTACCAACACTTAAAGGCATGTATATAACTCATTTAGGGTACCTAAGCTGGCCTTGGATGGGTTGTATACTATCTCATTTAAGTTGTTAAAGTTAGCCAAAATACTATTCATTTTGCAATTTACTATTCATTTAGTATTTTTGGTTACTATTCATTTTATAAAATACTATTCATATGGTCAATTTTTCAAGTGAGCCTAAATGATAACCAAATTGAATAAGGAATGATAGAAATGTATTCAAATGCTTGTAATCAGACTAAAGTCCAAATATAAGTTAACGGTTATTAATAATCGAGTATTGAATTATTATTTGAAAATTTACTTGTAATATTATTTGAAAATCTTATAAATCAATTTACCTGCATAACATCTAAACTTTGAGATACCAAGCTTTACTTGGTTTAAGTCGAACTAGGCGATAAGGATATGACGCGTCATATATTATTTGTAAAGCGGTCCGTAGTCTGTTTGCTATTTGTTTATTGGTATGAAAAGGCACCCATTTATTTGCTAACAGCCCGGCTACCTGTAAGTGTGCCCGGCTAGTATTTGATATTGGATGTGAGAATTTATTCAGTGATTCCAGTACAATTGTACTGTGATTATTAGATATATGACCATTATTCGATCTATTTGATTCCTTATCCTAAAGTTTCGCTATATACCTAGTAGAGTAAAGTAAATAAAATGTTAATTTGGTAAATATATATATTTATTTTCATACTTATAATTATAAACCACCTATTCTGTTTCAAATATTGGTTTTCAAAGATGATTTGATTTATTTTTCATTGTTTAAGTTTTCTTTTAAGTTATTTATTTCCAATAGTTAAAGTACCCACTAGGCAATAGTACTCGGTGAGTTATTTCTGTAACTCGTAGGTTAGCAGTAGTAGCAGTAGGAGTAAACGATCGTCAGCTTCGACCGATGTTACCAGGTAGCTTTAAGGTTACATTTTACTTTGTATTTGACTAATAGAAGTGGCATGTATATAACTTAGTAGTTAATCTGATATGCGTCCGAGCGACTATGCTACAGATCGTTATGCAAGTGCACATATCGTTTCGCAGTATAGCTACCGGAGTACCAAGTGTCGTATCCCACAGGGACTATCAATTACTAGTACTGACTCTTTTCCTATTATCTAGCTGGCAAATTAAGTTCTTTTTAAGTTAATAAATAAAAATGAATAAAACAAATAAACAATAGCACCCAACTTTGAAAAACAAAATAACAGTGAATAACAGGCAGAGATGTGAGTAGCATCTGAATTTTGAATCCCTTTAGATCTACCCTGAACTCAACTCGCTCAAATTAATTAATTGTTATTGTCGTTGGACCGTAGGAACTCCTAACTTATGTTAATCACTCTCTCGACCTGACTAACGTCTAAGCTTAGGTTGATTAATTGAAATCTCTTTCTAATTAAAACCCCTAGCCTTTTATTAATTCGTGTTTTATGAGTCCCCAATATTGGATTTGACTCAAATCCGAAGGATTTATATCGACCTATTTCTAGGTTTGCATGCAACTCCTTCTAATTGCGAGCGATCAATTCACAAAAGGATCTCTCGATCTCAAATTGCAAAAACGAGTTTGAACTAAAAATGCTAGCAGAATTCAATTCAAGCAAATATTAACCACACTTAAATCTCAATGGCAAAAACAATTTAATTAATCACGAGTCCAAAAACAATATCAATTCGCAAAATTCATCTTCAAAAATTCAGACACAATCAAATATCAGTTCATGTTCATCATCATAAGTATATCACAATCAAACAGAGAATGCAAGTAGAACAAGATATTACAAATTCATCAAACTCAATAAAAAAACTAAAAATGAAAGGAAAATAACAAAGCTACTTCTCTGATTTCTATCCAAAATGCACTGTTTTGGTGCTGTGCAAATGCTGCTTCTTCTTGCCCAAAATACAGGAACACCATGTGTTTTGGTTCCCGTTGATTCTACTCGGTACAGTCTTCACTTGTCTTCGTCGTCTTCTCTGTTCTTCGTAATTTTCATTGATCTCTCTGCTTGGCTTGGTTTCATGGTAATGAATCGAAATGAAGAATTAATATTTCCTTTAAATTTTTGGTTTCAAGTTCTGGTTCTCTCATCTTTTGGGTCTTCTCTATTTTTTATATTTTCGATCCAAAATCCCAACCTTATGCTTCGAAGAATTTCTCGATTTAGCACTGTTACTCTTCTATGGATTCTCTTTGTTTCGAAGTAAATCAGCGGTTCAGGACCTATTTTTTGTCTTCGATCAAAGCTTCCTTCTGTTCTGTGATTATTTTTTCAGATCAGAACCACTGGGTCTTTTTTGTTCGTAAAAAATCCATGGAGTCCTGTTCTCTATTTTCGTTCTTGTTATCAACAGGCCCTCCTCTACTCTTTGCTCCCGATCTCTTTCTCCTCTCCGATCTGGTCTCTTTCTTTTTCTGCGATCTCTCCCTACTTTCTTTTCTTCGTGACTTTCTGCTTTTTCAAAACCAGAATCCCTCCTTCAAATTTTCAAACTCCACAAGAATTGATCTTCAGTCTTATCAGATCCTTCTTCAAAACAGTTGTCGAACCTCCATTCCATATTAGCCTCATGATTTGGTTCCTTCTTCAAACAAAAATACCCAGCTCCTTCTGTCTTCAAAACCTTCGATTCCTTGCTTCTGATTTTCATTAACGTAAAACACAACACTTCAAGCTAAACGGTATGCATCAAGCCAAAGTAATTCTTGCCCAAAACACACCTAATCATTGCGTTTCTGGTACTCAGCTTATTCATCAAAATGCTATGCAACATAATTTTCTTCTTATTTGCAAAATGCACCAACATCCTACGGTTTGAACACAATTCCCTTCACCAAAACTTAAATCCCCATCTGTGTTTTTGAAAATAGCAAAACAGTCCCCCTGAGTTCTGGACAATACAAAATAACCACCTGTATTTTGGAATAACCATGTAGCATCTCCTGAAATTGCTGCACAACTTCATTTAAGTTCACAACTTTTCCTCTAAAATCCATATCTTATCACGCCATTTTTTTGAATTTTTATTCCTTTTTGCCAATACGCTCGATTATGACCTGACAAATGAAAAAAAACAAAATAAGTGCTACACAGATAAATTATTCACCAATTATAGATAAAATTCAAACAATATTCTCACATAAAAATATGTTTAATTTAGCACTTATCATACTCCCAGATAAATGTTAGTACAAAAGAACCTTAGTAATCTTAATGAAAATGATGCCTAGCTTAGGTTTTTATTTTGGATTCATATTGGAAGTGCTTATTTTCAGTTTATATGATGAGTGGTATAAGGACAGATTGCCGAAGTATTTATGGATATTTTTATGCAGGATTCAATGCATAGTCACTGTGACTATTCACAATAGTCACTGTTACTATTCACGAGTTTTTATATGTGTAGCGAACCTTTGGCAAAATTTTCACAGAAATGGACCTAAATTTTGGCTAAGTAAAAATTGAAAATTATTTGACAAAGTGAAACTTAACTTAAATGCTTAACAAAATAAATGAGACACAGCTCTAATATCAGTAGGTAGCATTCCATCAAGGCTTACCCATTAGACCGAGATAGGGTGTTACATTTATTGGTATCAGAGCTCCGATTTAGCCGGTTCTGGGAGAAATAATATAGGAGAAAATGAACTTAATGTAGCCAGTATAGTCATTATATTATTGTATGGATATTAAAGACAGGATGGATAGCAGTAAATGCAAAGACGTGCCAGAAGGTAATGGCTTAGCGAGGAGCAGTTACCGATAAAAAAAAAGAGATGTTGGCCCTAGTCATGTTGGGGAGAGTGAGGGGAGTGATCCAGTGGAGGATAGGTCTCTGAGGGAAGAGGTGTTTGATATGATCAATGCTATGCAGTCCAGGATTACTGAGCTGGAGTCGAAGGTGCAAAGACTGAGGGCCGAGAATGCCATTTTGTGATGAGTGAAGGATATGTAGTGTGATTTTATTGAGAATATGAGCAATTATATGAGAATAGTGAATGCGAAGATGGAGGAGCTGCAGAACGACGTGCGATGCCTGGTGGGGCAGATTAATGTGAGAGGTTTTAATGATGTGATACCGGAAGTTAAGTCAGGGGCAGTTGTAGACCACGAAGATCAAGGGAGAGATTCTGATTTAGCTACCTACCCCCCGTCAAACCAAGGGAAGGCCATAGCACTTAGGCTGTGAAAAGAGCGGTTGACTATAAATATTTGTATATATTTTTGACACAGCACTTTAGTAGTACTAACCCCAAATTTTGTTGTATATATTAGGGGTTGGATAGTGGGTATGGAAAAAGCATATATAAACAAATAAAACCACGTTTATTATATATGTGTTACTTTATTGCTTTATATACATGCCACATAGGACTAAAAGAAAATATGCATATGCTACCTTGTGGGACTGACGATATAAGATATGTTTATATTTATTGTAGGATATCTCAAGAATCACAACAAACTGTAGAAGCAGAGGTAGAATCTCATGCTTCTAGGACTATAGCACCCGAGGAGGTGCAAGGGGCAGCGTTGGAATCGGCCGCCGCTGGACCACCTAATCAAAATGATATATTATGACAGATGACAGCTGCTTTACAGCATATTACCAGAGTTGCTCAACCACCACCACCACTACCAGCAGTAGCTCTTATAGTGGAACGGGAGCGATGACCCCCGATTAAGAAGATCAAAAAATACGGTGCTAAGGAATTTCTAGCAGCGAGAGATGAAGACTCTGCAGCTGCGGAATATAGGATTGAGAGAACTATCAGAGCACTTAATCAGTTGCACTATAGTCCAAAGGAGAGGTTGGTCTGTGCAACCTCACTTTTAATGGAAAAGGCATATGAATGGTGGGATACCGCTAGACAACAGGTCCCACCTGAGCAGAGAACCTGGGAATTTTTCTTGCAGGAATTCAGGAAGAGGTTTATTATGGAGACATATCTGGATTTAAAAAGGAAAGATTTTTTGTATTTGAGGAAAAACCGAATGACGGTAACAGAGTATGAGCGGGAATTTACCAAACTTAGCAAGTATGCCAGGAATATGATAACTGATAAAGTAGAATGCTGTAAGTATTTTAAAGAGGGGTTAAATGATGAAATAAAAATACAGCTGGTAAACCCACCTCTTAGAGAGTTCTCTAGTCTCGTGTCTGCTGCACTTGAATTAAAGCAAATACAAGAGAATCAAAGAAACCATAGACAACGGAGATAATATAAATGGGGCCAGACCCAAAGTGCCTTATAAAATTATTAGTCTGCTAGAAAGAAATCCAGGGGATGAGGTTTCTGTAGAGGATATCAAATAGGTAACAAAAGCCAGGGTTATGTAGGGGCGGAGCTAGACAGGCAACATCAGAAATAAGCACAGGAAGATCAGAAAGAGGTCACGGACATAGCCGCGGTGGATCAAACTAAGTGGACAGTTTCGCAGAAGAAAGACCCGTATATCCCCAGTGTGATACCTGCCATAAGCGACACCTAGGCGAGTGTTGGTATTTGACGGGACAATATATTATTTGTGGATCATCCGATCATTTAATGAGAGATTGTCCTAGATCATGAAACAAGAACCTAACACCTTTAGAGGGGTCAAATGCCGAAGTAGGAAGAGGAAAAGGCCGAGGCCAATAAGAAGGCTGACAAACGCAATCAGAAGCAGGTAGTAGACGTGAAAGCTCAGCACTTGCTAGGATGTATGTGATGAGAGCTTGAGAAGAAGAGGACGTGTAACACCCCTTAACCTGACTATTACTAGCCGAGCTAAGTGTGTCACATCTAATGCAAACTGGCATACAGAACATTACTTGAGAGATTTTTTTTTTCTTCTTTATGCTATTGTCCATTCTGTCCCTTAATTGTTATTGTGCAGCATATGTCATGCTAAGTGCTTTAAGTGAGCCTAACTCTATCGACTGTCCTGATTTCCTTTATATCTTTCCGTAACCTACAAGTTTAGCAAAAACGAAACTCACTAAGCAATACGCTTAGTGGGTACTTTATACTTATTTAATGTAAACACATATATTTGTATCATATATGTATTACAAATGGCAAGCATTGGTGGCATGCACCACAATAACATAGTACTACAATTCAGATATGTATAACAAATGATTCAATTATATAGGTATGCAAGTGAATGCATGTAATTATGATAGCAAAGTATTTATTTACTTCACTCTATTGGTAAATAGCTGAACATTGAGATAAGGCATCTAATTGAATCCAATGATGGTCTCATATCAAATAATTACAGCACAATAGTACTGGAATCACTGAATACATTTCTATATCAAATATCAAATATCTGTTGAGCACACTTGTAGGTGACTCGACTTTGTCAGTTACTGCTGGGGTACGTTTACAAGTAACC
>CATIWJ010138756.1:0-13991 GCA_949640765.1 Croton laevigatus | reverse complement strand
TTTAGTACTACAATGAGAGACATTAAACAATATAATATTTAAAAACTACTTATCGAATAAATAATTAATTTTATAAATATGAGTCACTAAATAATAATTTTATTTATTTATTGCATATAATTTTATTTAAATATTTAATGTGAAGAAATTTCATACACAATATAAATGTTTTCTGCATCAATAAATATAGTTATGAATTGAAGTTTATCTCGCTAGACTCGAATAAAAACCAATTTAGAGTTAAAAAGATTGTTATTGTTAAGGGCAGTTGTTTATTTATGTTGGCTTTTACATGTCTATGGAAGATACACTTAACAACTTACAGAGCTATGAAAACACACTTTCTTTTCCCTCATCTGTAACCATTTTCCTCTTGTAACAGTGTTCGCTAACTCCATAAAAAAAAAAAAAAAATTTGTTTTAAAACTCTATCAAATTTTTCATTGTCATTATAGAAATTGTTTTATATAAATGGTTAGTTTCATTTATATAAAAAAATATATTCATTCGTTTTAATTTTTTTTTTCAAAAATATCGTTTTAAATGTTTTGAAAGGTACATATATGATATATGTTTAAAATTGATAAAATTATATATATATTTTGTGATTCACTGGTATTAATTAATTTCAGAACTTAGTACTGACACATTATTATGTGATTTATAAAATAATAATAATAAAAAGATGGGTTTTTTTTTTTTTGAACGGACGACTCTTTTGAGTGTTGTGCATGATGGAAGTGCAAATGTGCTAAAAGTGCGCTGTCCGATATGGGTGCAAAAGAGTAGCAGCCAAGAGAGACTGATGGCTGACTAATTTCTACTTTCTACCAAAATTTGGTCCTCGTTTGGCCATAATCCATTTCTTAAGCCGTCCATCTAACCATCAATGGACATTAATCAATCATGTGTCAATCAATATAAATATTTGTATTTTTACGAAATCTCTTTCTCTACGTATCTATAATGAAAATTTATAATCTTCATTAACTATGAATGATTTTTATCAACTCGAGTTTGGAAGTATTTTCCAAATTTAATTTTGTCATTTTGCACACTAAGTTAAAACTCGTAAAAATTTCTAAGGACAAGACATGAGAATAGGGCTTTGCACGGGTCGATTTTGGATCCAACCTGATCCAAAACACTCAACTCGTCAACTCGAAAGTATGAAATTTTCTGGACTGACCGGACCGACCTATGGCAAGACACAAAAACACCGGTTTCTGTCAATATAATTATTATTAGTGTGGAAGAGGGAGAGTTGTACGTAGTTTATGGCGATGGATTACAGTTGTGATATAATAATAAAATATGAAGATTTTGTAGTGACATAATTTATATGAAAAATTAAAAAAAGCTTCCCTGACCATGACTCTGTTGTTTAGTATTCTTTCTTCACTGCACATGATAAAAAAAAAACTAACAGAAATATATGGTCGACATTATTGACTTAATGCACATTGTAATTTTTGCCTTTTCCCAAGAAAAAAAAATCAAAATCCTACAGCTCAAGTGTATAGTGCAGGAGAGGTGATCCCGTACAATAGAAATGTAATGTCGGCAATATTTTATGAAAAAAAAGAAGAGAAGATGGTGTCCTTAAAATGAGGTTGAATAGCTGGTTAATGTCAGCATCTCAGGTGTCTGCCTCTCGACAAGAATGCCGTTGCCTTTGAAATTTACAGACACAGAAATTCTCAATTTCAATGAATCAGAATTTCATTGGAATGTGCAATTTATTACTTGTACATTCATTCTAGTACAGGGCTTTTAGACATTCATTCTTACAGTTGCTATGCGGTTGATAATATAAATCTGGGTTTATAGGTATATTTATGTGTTTGATTTTTTGTAATTTATTAAATGAAAAGTAGGGTTGAGAGTCTATTTTAGTGATTAGTGCACTTTGTCAAGTTCAGTTGATCACAAATTCAACAAAAAGGAATATTTTGCTTTGAAAGTTAGATTTCGGATTTTGTCAAATTAACTTACTACTAGTACTATATTATAAAGGAAAATTATATGGTTAATTACAAATTAAATAATTTCTGGCCCTTTCTGAATTTTATCTGGTTGAGTTGAGGAAATGGATTGCCTTGAGATTCAGAAAATTTTTGGAGTAACTTGCAATGCAGTTATATCAATCAACAGCATTACACAATCCAAGCCCGTGGGAAAATTCTCATCGCTGAAGGATGAGAGGGTAAATTTATGTTAAACGAAAACTATTAATTCAGATTAACTTAAGTCTTTCCTCTTCATTATCAAGATTGTCATCAGAATTTAATTCCTCCATATCCGTCTCCATTTTCAGAATTGTCTTCCTGGCTTGTACCATATGCATATATTTCTTCATAATCATCCCACTCTTACTAAATTGTCAAAATAGACATTGCAGCTTTGGACTATATACTTCATCAATCAAATCTTCTAAAAGTTTATTGAATTGGCTTTCTTCTATTTCTATTTGATGTACAATGTACAATGTACAATGTGTATACCACATTTCTTGAATACATGTTCATGGAAAGTTAGCTTCACTACAGTTGGAGGCTCTTCAGAATAATATATGTAGGGAGCTTGCACAAAGATGATGCAAAGAATGACTGACGTAACCTTGTACATTTGAAGATTCTGGAAATCAAATCGGATATTAAAACACTTACCTTTAAACATCATAGAATGTAAGTCCCCTGAAACAACGATCAGTTAGCTTTCCACAATATACAAGACAGACAACAAATCCTGCTTCGTTTACCCACATTTCACTTGAAGATAACCGTATTTTCAGTGGACTCATGGAGGATATATTGATGGTCCAACCATTCAGGAATTTCACAACCAGAGAGGTACATGTCAAAATATCACTGGATATCTAAGCTGACAGTATCCATACCTTCCTGCATAACATTTACACATGATGTGTTAGTAAATCACCAACAAAAATTCTCTGGACAAAAAAGAAAGAAAAGAATAATTTTTCTAGAGAAACACATGATGTGCTGGTACACCCTTCTCGTAATCTAAGCAAACGGCGGCATTTTAGAAAAGAATTGATGTAACTTTTGAGCATGTAATTTCCACACTGCAATTCCCTTGACGATCACTTAAGCTGGGGCAATTTGGGAAACATATGGAAAATCTCATTAGATTGTGCTTGTCAGATAGATTTGGAAGGTTTTTCAAAGTGCAGTTTTCGGCAATCAAAAGCCATATATTCGATGGAATATATGGCAGTGACTGAAGCCTGTTGCAGTTAGATAATTTGAGAATACGATGTTTGGAAAGATGTGTAATGCTTGAAGGTAAGCTTAAAAAATTATCTCCACTTAGATCAAGTTCTTCCAGCAAGGGAAGCCACTAAGGTCCATGGGAATTGCTCCTTTAGGAATATTGCAGAAACTTAAATTTCTTTACAGCAAATAGGGTAAAACCGACAAAGAAGGAAACACCATAGCCATAGGATATGGATTCTTCCATCCCCAAGGCATCAACCATGATGGTAGATAGGAATCCCATTGCTTAGGTAATATCGTATGTTGAACCCCAATTCCAGCTACATCGAACTCCATCAAACTAGTAAAAATCCCCCAACCTATCTGGAAGTTTCTTGAGTTTTGTACGACAATGCAAGATAAGAGTGTAAAGGGATTTCAAGTTACACAAGCTGTTTGGAAGAATCACAAGGATACTGCAGTTTTTCAAGTTCAGAAAAACAAGCTTTTTAAGAAGTCCAATAGATTGATGAACTTCAAGCAGACTCTTACACCCTTCAAGATTCAACTCCTCAAGATTTGGGACTTGCTGAAAGTCAGAGATCTTGATTAAACGGTCTGACTAGCAAAAGGTCAGCGACCTTTAGCAACTTCATAGGCTGTAACAAAACATATGAAAAAAAAAACATTTAAATAATATTTGCAATAGAGAGTCAAAATCAAGAAATCACATACTTCTATTAATGTCGTCCATAGTTGTTCAATATTGCTGTGTTGAAAATGGAGCTGGACAAGTATTTCAGGTAGAAAATTTGACAGAAAAGACCTGTAAGGACGTTCATACCAATCCAAATACTTAATTCGTTGGAAAGATATTCAATGTCTTCAGAGGTGGAAACGTATTGGAGAATGAGCAATCTTAGCTCTTTCACTATGGAGAAGACCTTAGTACTCAAGTTGACCTGTTTCTACTCCCATGAATCCAGGACTATAGCCTTAACTTGTTTTGTTTCCTGACTATTGAAAGTAATAAACATATAATAAGATACCTAAAACTGCTAAGTTATTGGAGTGGGAGAAGTCTACGAGAAGTATTGCTTACCATGTTCTTCTTTTGAATGTAATTGACATCCTTATGAAGCCATACCCTACTGTGTAGTCTTGGGTCTTCAAGACATTTTCGACCAACTATTTCTCTTCCCATTTCTTGAGCCAAACCATGCATCCACACAATACCAAATCGATTAATCGTTATAAGAGATTTATCAATGAGTTCTCCCATTCCCGTTTCTGTAAAAAAAACACGGCTTTCAAGTAAATTTACCACATAATCATGGTGCTTCCCATTAAAGAAACATGCAATTTCTTTTTTTCATTTTTCAGCCCGATGTACGAAGGCATCCTTGTGCAGAGTCCAAGGAAGGGCCACACTCTCGAATGTGTAATGTAAGGTAGCCTTACCCTGCATTTACTGCAAGAGGCTAGTTCCACGGCTCGAAATTTCGTTATGTCATCAAGCCCATCATAACTTAACTTAAGCGTACTCTCAATTTTTCATTTGGAATTTATTTTACCTTATTTAGTGTGTTCTTCCATTCATCCACAGATTTACCATACAAAGAAGAACCTAAAGCATCAAGAGCTAAAGGGAGACCATTGGAATATTCTACAAACTCATAAGAAAGCTTCACAAATTCCTCCCCTGAATAATTATTCTTGAAGACTTTTGACCAAAAGAGTTTCAAGGCATCATTAGGTTTAACTTCTCAACCTTGTATATTACATCTACTCGTAGTTTCAATAGATGTTCATCTCTTGCTGTTATGATGATTCTACTTCCATACCAAACCACTTTTCACCCCTTTTCCCAACTAATAATTCTAATTGCTCCAATTGATCAACATCATCAAGAATGACCAAAACCTTTTTACGACCCAACCTATCTTTCGCAACACCTTAGAATGAATTCTGATTCATCCCTGAAAAATTAATAGGATTCTATATGCTCAACTATAAATAAATAAGGAAATCAAGTTGTTGATTTTCATCATATGACCACTTTTTTTTTTTTTTAGCATGAGAGGTTGTGTTTTGGTACTGGTAATGTATAGCAAGCTAATTAAAAATGATCCGATCAATCAAAAGCAGTAAGATTTTAAGAAACTAACATAACTAGTAAAATAAAATCAGAATAATAATCAAAAATTAATGACTGCTTTGAAGTTGTTCTGACCTGTCATTTAGATGCCATCCAGAGAGAATAGCCACTTCTGTTAATGCATCCCTCCATTGTTGCCAATGCTGTCTTTCAAAAGCTTTTGGTGGTGAGCGAAAGATTCTCTAAATTTTTCAGCTTGTTTTCGCACTTCGAACTGGCTCACATCATAGAAAATAGGCAAAAAAATTTTCCTTCCAGCTTTCTTGTATTCCAAAATTTGATCACAAGGGAAAGCTTTCTTCCAAAAAGCAGATGCAGGTATAGAAGCCGGGCACAGAAGAGCAGAGCAATATGATCGGAGAAGGAAAAGTGAAAGCTTTTGGTCAACTCAATTTCGTTGTCTCGAGATGAAAAAATTGAGATCTTTTGGGCCGATAGCCCACATATAGACAAGTAGGCCGAGTCCACAACTAAGTGGTCTAGTGAAGTCTAGACAGGAAAGCAAGAAGTGCGGGAAATGGAAATTCAGCTTCAGACTGGTGAGTGAGAGTACGTGTGTGGCCTGTATTAAACCCCACAAAACAAATATTGCATTGCAACAGAAAGAAATACAATCTCTCTGATTTTCTTTCACTTTCAACTAATAAAATTTAACTAAACCAGAGATAGAAAGAAATGGAGTGCTGTTATTCTGCCAAACTATCATCACCATACCCTTTTTTTGTCCCTAACCTTCAGGTATTCATAAATTACCTATTGTGTGTTCTCTGGATTAGTTTACTAGAACTTTTTGTTTTTCTCCTTGATAATTTTCTTTTTAGTTTTTTTATTTGGATTTATCAGTTGAAATAAACTGATGTTTCTATAGTTATGTTGATTGTTGAATACTATATGGTAGTTGCATGCTTAATCACAGTGGTGACATCTTCTTTACAAGTCACTGATTGTAGCTGCCATGAATTTGGGTTTGTGCTTGACCCTAGATAGATATAATTTCTTGATGGATGCTTTATGTGTAGCCTGTTGATTTTTCATATAGCTGCCATTGAACTGTAATTGTAGCAATTAGCATGAGCATGACAAAGTTTTTCTGTTTTCTCTTATGTTCTTTAGTAGTTGAATGGAATGGTTTCAATTTACAACTTAATCAACTAACTATAATTGCAGGGTTCCGTATTACCTAATTGCAGCAAATTGTCCAAAAATTCTGATCATCTCCGGTTGCTGTCATCCCCATTTCCTAAACCATATGTTCAAATTAATGACAGATTGCATTATAGACGAAAATCAGAACTTTTAACTTCAAGAACACATAGAGGTACCATATTAGCACAAGCTAAACAGCAAAGTTGGGACTTGGGCAGATTTGTTAAAACATTATATTTTTTCAATGGACCTCCATCTCTTGCTAAGGTTAGACAATTTTCATTGAAATTTAAATTTAGCAACTATTTTTAAAAGAAAAATTAACTGACTTTACTTCCTATTTGTGAAGTTCTTTGAGTTTCTAGTTGGGAAGCTATCCAGTCCATCACCTAGTGAGCCGAAAAGCGCAATGGACAGTTCTGGCATTGTTCTTGTGGTTGGAGCAACTGGGGGTGTTGGTAAAAGAGTAGTTGATGTCTTGAGGAAGAAAGGATTGCCAGTCAAACTATTGGTATCTGCACTTACCTTCTTAGAATAATTTTTGTTCTTATCTTAGTTCATTGCTAAATGCTGAAGAAAAATATGTAAGATAGAATTTGGTTATGCTTCCTTATTTTATTTAGACGTTTTTGTATCATTTTTCTATTCTCAGGTCAGAAATGAAGAGAAGGCAAGAAGGTTGTTGGGCTCAGATATTGACCTGGTGAGCAGGCTGCTGCTATAAAGTATAATCCATAACATGGTGATGAATGCAATGATTGCAATTATAAAATTTTCTGCACTTCTTTAATGGATTCATTTCTTGTTCAAGAGATAATAGGATATTAAAATATTTTGGTGGAAATGATTGGTTCATTAGTTTGTCCTATCTTCAAGTCCAATTATTTCAGCTATGTAGTTGCAAGTGAATTGAAGAAACAGATATGAAATATTCTTCCTTTAATTTTTTACTTGTCAGATTATTGGAGATATCACTAAAGAACCCACTTTGAATCCTGAGAATTTCAAAGGAGTGAGGAAAGTTATTAATGCTGCTTCTGTCATTGTTGGTCCTAAGGAAGGCGATACTCCAGACAGGGCGAAATATAGTCAAGTATGATTGCAAATATCGTTTGCATAATGTTCATCAAGTTTTGTCGCCATTCGAGTTTTCATTTTGTTTTAACTATTTTTGCCTCTAACATTAATTTAATTGTGGTATACAGGGAATCAAGTTCTTTGAACCAGAGGTATGATAGTGTATCTTTTATCTTTGTAGTTCAATTTATCTTTCCTACCAACCATATGTGGAAACTTCCTTGGCTTTCAATTCTTGTTGGAAACAGCAAATATTTTGTTGTTAATTAACTAATGTGAGGCATCATTTGATTGATGAATGCAGATTAAAGGTGATTCACCTGAAATGGTGGAATTTATCGGGATGAAGAATTTGATTAATGCTGTAAAAGAAAGTGTCGGACTTCGTAATGGGAAACTGTTATTTGGATGTGAAGGTACAATTTTTTTTTTTTTTGAAGGAAAAATAAAGGAACATTTCTTCTGTACAATTATATGAGCAAAAGTCTTAAGTAAGATGCTTTATCCAACAATGTTTAGGATCAGTTGGTAGTTGGTTATGACTAAGCCTCAATATTCAAACGAAATTTTCATGTTGCAGCCAATTGGTAGTGTTTGTTGTCCTTTCACTTCCCTCCAGCTACCAAGCATTGCCATATTTTGAATTTAAGAGAAAACTAGGATCAGCTTAGCAAATTTTCTTCTTTAACAAAAATGTAAAGCTTATGTTCAGAATTTGTTGTTTTTCAATGTCCTCCAACTGAGATTATTTCTCTGACATGCAGACAATAGTTTTAAAGATCTCCCTTGGGGTGCTTTGGATGATGTAGTAATGGGAGGTGTTAGTGAAAGCACTTTCCAGATTAACACAACAGGTGGAGAAAATGGTGGACCAACAGGAGTTTTTAAAGGTTAGTTTATTTGACTATGTTGCCTGGATAGTTACTTGTGATCCAATCTACTTTCTGTTCATGTCTTTTTCTTATGCATTTTCGCTTCTTGTCAGGTGTTCTTTCCACTGCAAATAATGGTGGCTTTACTAGTATCAGAACTAGGGTAATCTGAGCTCTTTTCTGTGACTGCTCATTTTACTTGCTGTTAGTCAACAATCTTTACTCCTTTTTTTTTATTGGATTCATGCATTTCTTTTGCATTCCACCGATATAAAAATTTGAAGGTAAGGTTAACTGTTTTTTTTGTATATTTCCATGTACCATATATATGGCCTATTACCAACTTACCATTATATGTTAGAATTAAAAGATATGATCTTATAATGCACTTCTGCATTCATGTCCTGAACTTCATAATGGTCAACTATTTTGGTCTTTGGTGTTTGAAATTTGTCTTTGTTTGCCCATATTTTGATCACTCAAGTTTTTATTGTGCTTTTGTTGTTTAACATGGTATTCGATGAGGAATTCTTGTTGTTAAACCATTCGATCTGTCGATTCCAAAAGTTGAAATTTGTAGCTTGAGATGGATTATGAACATCATATAGTATTCAATGTTGTCAAATACAGATCATTTTAGAGCTTTGGCAGTTTGGAGAGTGCACTGTTACAATTTTTTTAAAATAATACATATTAATCATTTTTGCTATATAGGGCAATTCCTCCCTCCGCCAAAAATGCCATTTTACATTGAAACTTTTTCAGATTCTTTTGTCTTTGTTAACTATGATCGGGTTAAAAAAATCGTGATGGAAGAATCATTTTAATTTATTGGCTTCTATGCAATAATATAAATCCATGGATTTCTTATCAGAATTTTTCAGTGCCTTTGGACCTTTCTGCATACGATGGTTTGGAACTGTGCCTTAAAGGAGATGGCCGTAGGTATAAACTTATTGTCCGTACCAGCAGTGAATGGGATACGATTGGTTATACAGTTGGCTTTGACACTGTTGATGGGCAATGGCAGTCAGTGAGTGACATCAGAACCCTTTTGAGTTTTGACTAGCAGTGTTGAATAATTATGTTCTAAATTGGAACCACTTCTCCAGATACGACTTCCATTTGCTTCATTGAGGGCAGTATTTCGAGCTCGGACAGTATCTGATGCTCCTCCATTTGATCCCAGAAACATTTTTTCATTGCAGGCATGCCATTTCTGCTAAATATTGTTTATTTTGTGTATGGCAACATTCTTGCTTTTGGTCAACTAACTAAATTTAATTTCAGCTAATGTTCAGCAAGTTTGAGTATGATGGTAAATTGAATCCGACTTTTGTGGAGGGTCCATTTCAGCTTCCAGTATCAAGCATAAAAGCCTTCATAAAAGATCTTATAACTCCCAGGTTTAACATATTTATACATCTTTTTTTGAAAAAAAATGTGAATTTCTTGCTGAAAAGATTAATTATTGGCTTTCGGTTATGTGCACTCTAGATTTGTACATGTGAGCTCTGCAGGAGTGACCAGGCCAGATAGGCCTGGTCTTGATCTCAGTAAACAACCTCCTGCTGTACGCTTGAACAAGGAATTGGATTTCCTCCTCACATTCAAGTTGAAGGTTGGTCATTGTCAATTTGTGATCTAAATTATTTGGGTTCTTGCTGCTAGTATAGCTTTGGGGTTTTTGAGAATGATTGCCCTGCTAATAATTCTTTTTTCCTTTATGACAGGGAGAAGATTTAATTCGTGAAAGTGGCATACCATATGCAATTGTAAGGCCTTGTGCTTTAACTATGGAGCCTGCTGGAGCAGATCTCATTTTCGACCAAGGAGACAATATAACAGTATATAGCACCACCTTATGATTTAACATTTTCTTTTGTTGCTCAAACTTTCTTGGATCAGATGAGAATGAGATATATGTTTAAAAAAAAAGAGGGATGTGAATGAGATAGTAGAGTAAAAAGTTCTGTTTTCCCATTGAAAATTCAGTTTTTAGGATATTTCTGAAACGTAGCATCTATTCAACCATTTTACAATATATGCAGCTTAAAGTGTGTTTAGAATGAAGGCTTAGTTGTGGTTCTTGTTGTGTGCAGGGTAAAATATCAAGAGAAGAAGTTGCTCAGATATGTGTTGCTGCTTTGGAAAGCCCGTACGCATGTGATAAGACATTTGAGGTATGATTAGCATTATGTTCTTCAAATAAAAATTAGCATTAGACATTTGGTTCCCACTTAAAAATTCTGGTCTTCATATAAAATTGATGGGGAAATTAATGTCTGAACTATGTCGGTCAATCTCATCAAAATCCATTCATCCATGACAATTTGGAGCATTGTCATTTTGACAAACAATAGAATTATGGTTTTATTAATCTCAGTAAGATCAATTGGTAACGATTCCCGGTGTTTAACTTGGAAAATCTGGTAACTTTCATAGTTTTCACTCACACTAGTACAGCCAAAACTTACCTACCTGCTAGAAGGGCTCACTTGATCTCCTGGAAGTGTGATATATTTGTATATTTGAATAATCACGTGTAGATCAGATCTCATTTTGTAGTTAATAAAAATTCATTTTTTTCTCCTGCTTCCAGTTGTGGACAAAATTATTTATCCATATTGCCTTTGTTGCAGGTTAAAAGTGTGATTCCATTTAGCGAACCATTCACTGTGGACCCACAAAACCCACCTCCAGAAAAGGATTACGACGAGTATTTTAAGACATTGAAGGATGGCATCACAGGGAAAGAATACCTTGAACGTAGTCCAGTTGCAGTCTAATTCCCAGATATCAGGTGTGCTCTTAATCATTTCTTCTGTGGGTGATATATGTGAGATAATAACATTGTCACATTTGAAAAGGAAACATTGGTCTGAGTTGCTTCTTGAAAAGAAAAGTAGCAGTAGAAAGTGAAATAACAAAAAAGGAATAAACTTTTCAAATTAATCAATGGTTCCTCGGATCTGCCAATAAATTTGAGAATATTCTTAATTAATGCCCCCATAATCTTATCAAAGTTGCTGCTGCAGTTAGTTAAATACTCATTCCTGTAGCTTTTTTGCAGCTACAAAATATAGAAGCAGGCTTGTAGAGAAAATTATTCAGGCGCCTAATCAAGGAAAGAGCTTGAAGAACCGAGGAACTTGGAGCTCTTAATGATTAATGTTATGGAAAATTTCTAAAAAAGATACCCACATGAACACTAATATAAACTGTATATAAAATCAATATTTCTTTTTACTTTAGGATGTATAACATTTGATCTCATTTCAGAAATTTGATATATTTTGAACTCAAAAATCCCACCTTTCTATATCTGTGATAATGATTGGTGTGCATAACAGATTGAAATAGCTTGAGAGAATCGAACTTATGCATATTGAAATAGATGCAACGGATGTTGAGAGAACAGGTGCTTTGACAGCTGCAGAAGCAGCATCTATCCCAGCTTTTAATTGAAATTTTGTCAGCATTTACCAAAAAAGCTTTTCTTAAGTTACAATTCCACTGTTAAATTCTTTTTACCTGTATATCTATCAACATTCTGCAGGCAGTATACGAGTATGTGACAAATGGTAAAAACAGGAAAAACTTCATGGAAAAGACAGGATTTTGGATAGAGAATCTTTTAAATTATCTAATCAAGTTGTGTAAATTAAATTTCATTTTCATGTAGTATTATTGTAGTTCTTTTAAAAATTATGCACCAAACTATGTTAAATCGAAATTGATTACATATGATTGAAATTTATAGGCAGCTATTTATTTCCACTGCGAGCAGAGGTTTTGGACCCATGAGTAGTCAGTGTTATAATGAGCTGTGATTTTGGAGTTACTTATTAATCTCATTGGATTTGAACCTGGTTAAGCACGTGATAACCACGTGAGTTCGGCTAAAAGCCCTGCTTTCTGTCACGTAGCTAACACGTAATGGACTTCATAATCTTAGGCATGTGGTGGATCAAACAAAAGACTATCAAACATCTTATGTGCATTTAATTCATCATCACATGATATTTCTTCTTCTTCTTATGTGTGTTTCTAATGATTTTTACTGGCTGAAGTTTTTTTTTTTTTTACCATTGTACTGTATTTATGGTATTGTAGGCTTCTGCTTTAAGTACAAATGTGAAGTGGGCATTCAAAATTTAAATAAAAATTGTCATTTTGTGTATATGCATTTAATTCCTTCCATTTCCCATTTACAGATTGCAATGTTTATTGTTTTTCCCAAGTTTGGTATCACAGAGGTTCTCTTAATCTTACTATAATAATTAAACAATTTTCAACATCTTTAATAACTAATTAAATCCCATATTACATGTTCTTCATTAATTGGAAATCACAGTACAAAGCGGTTCTTGATTTGATATTTAATTTTCTTAAATTTTTATATATGTTTGAAACCCCACATACACCCACCCACTCATCAAAATTAATAATCACAAAAGGGTTTAAAGTTGAGAATTAATTAATCCCAATGGTAATTTTGCATCACTTTCAATTGATCTTCAATGCCACGTCATCATTAAATCAAATAAATTATAGAAAATCATTCAACTATATGTAATTATGTATTCTCTATATATTAGTACAATTTTTTTAAATAACGACGTTTAATCAATTACATATTATAATAAAGAATAAAAGAAGAAAATTGCAGGTTCTTCATCTTCCTCTCTTTGCAATATGCAGTAGAAGAACTTGAAATAGTAATAATAATTAAATTATAACATTCTTTACCTAATCTATTTGAAGGAGTTAGTAGTTAATAATCCCTTCATTTCAAAAGCACCATACTGCCTGCAAAAGACAAATTACAAGAAACAAGAAGATAAAAACATTCAATAACTAAATTTCATAATTAAGACTAAATTAATTAAGGGGGGAAAAAATGGAAGAAGAAGAATTACGTTACGAAAGGCTTTATATAATCTTCTACGTCGACGTTTATCCTCCATAACACGTCGAAGTTGTCGAAGCATTTCTTCTTCAGTATAAATCTGATCCGGGGAATTCAAGAAAGCACTTCTTTTAACAGGTGGAGACCATAATCCACTTTGCTCATAATTAAAATCATATTCACTTACATCAAAGAATTTGTTGAGAAGTCGGTCCGAAACAGACTTAGAAACCAACTGAATTTTATGAGGAGAAGAGGAAGAAAAAGAAGATGGTGAAAAGAGTTCTTCAGAGGAAGACATTACATGAATTGTTTATGTTCTAAAGAAGAAGAAGAAGAAGAGAATGAAGAGATGGAAGAAAAGGAGACAGCATTTTTAGAGGAGGGCTAAGGAATTGAAAGAGATGAAAAAGACGTGTATGGTTGTATGTAATCATAGAGAGTGATGAAATGGGGAAGCATTACTATAATATAACATATTCTTTATCTTGTGAATTAATATCATTAGATTCTATGTTTGGAGATTGCTACTAACCTCTACATTTTGGGTTAGCTATCATTTTCTTTCCTTTTCTTCTTTTTTTTTTTTTCTTCTTCTTTTAAATAAA
>CATIWJ010138748.1:0-21576 GCA_949640765.1 Croton laevigatus | reverse complement strand
ATTATAGTAGGAGTTTTTATTTCCTCTGTTTGCCTCTGTTTTTGAGGTCATTATTGTCTTTGGCTAATTTTGAGTAATTAGGGATTTGTAAACACTATAAAAGGCTAAGTTAAGCCTTATTGAGGGAGAACTCTTCTTTTTCAATGTTAATTTCAGAATTTTCTTAAGATTCATGGTTGAATCTCATTTTCCTAAGGTCTTGGATTAGATCTTGTTTATCTTTTAAGGGTGGATCGTCTGTCGATCCTTCCCACGCTTCTCTCGCTGCGTCATAATCTCAATCTAAAATAATACAATCATGATGGTGTGTTGGGGTCGCCAATAGCCAAATACTCCATCCCTTATACCTCCTCAATGACAATGAACTATCCTTATCTCAATCACAATAATCAATATCAATCTTAATAATCAATGATAGGCATTAAGCCTCAATGAACAATGGTAGGCATAAAACTTCAATGAACTCCATTATATCAACCTCATTAATTAATCAATTGCAATGTCAATGGATAGACGTTAAGCCTTAATGATCAATATTCAATGAACACCCCATCAATCACCTCTGTCCCTATATGACACACATCGCAATTCACAAAAATTATAACAATTACAATTATTCAGCAATTAATCACATACAAGTTTCTCTGTTTCCTAATCACATGCATGCATGGGGTGCGAAAGAATAAATCTAGCAGAATAGGAAAGGATAAATATATAGAGAAGGGCTTAATATTATATTACTTGTTTGCAATCAGCACAATCACAAATAAGCGATCACATCCATGAACTTACCTGACTTGAAGAGTAATCCAAACACGCTTTCAAAACTATTGACCCTGAGTACCGGCTTGGTTACCGCCTAAGAAAAATAACAATGTAGCACGTCCAACCAATTAACCCACAATTCTATGCAAAATGATGAATGATATGTATGCATGATGTGTATACCACACAATCAAAATCAATAATTCAATACTTGCCAAAGCATGACGCACCTGACACAGCGAGAGAAGCGTGGGGAAGGGTCGACACACGATCAACCCTTAAAATATAAACAAGATCTAATCCAAGACCTTAGGAAAATGAGATTCAACCATGAATCTTAAGAAAATTCTGAAATTAACATTGAAAAAGAAGAGTTCCCCTCAATAAGGCTTAACTTAGCCTTTTATAGTGTTTACAAATCCCTAATTACTCAAAATTAGCCAAAGACAATAATGACCTCAAAAACAGAGGCAAACAGAGGAAATAAAAACTCTTACTATAATAAAACTCCTACTGTAACACCCCAATTTATCTTATGAATAAGACAAACTAAGGTGCTACGGCTAACCTAACTATTAAATAAAAGCACACATTCATATTTATATTTTAAGTCTTACATCAGAGTACCGATAATTATTTTACAGACACACTAGTTAACATATTACACATAAGATAAGTAACACTTATTTTTATTACATGCCAAATACTACCAAGTCTTGCCGCAATACGTACTGGGAAACCTTTCGGTGAATACTTCGCTCTGCTATCTTCAGTCTACTGATCTGCGAGTTACAAAAATAACTCGCTGAGCAACTCCATGCTCAGTGGGTACATATATATAATTTTGCACTTAAAATAAAATAGTAATATTTAAAAATAATCATCACACTTATTTCATAAATTCGTATTTAAAATCAACTTTGCAAAATTATTAAATAAAGCAATAAATATTTATCAAACATAATCATTCATCATTGGCTCTACTGGTATTTTCGAACGCTAAGGATAAGACTAGGGTTACAATTCGGAGATAGATCGCAGCTATTCACGAATTGTATTAATTCGGAGATAGATCGCAGCTATTCGCGAATTAATATTTTATCACAGGCTCGTAGATCGCAGCCACACCCGTGTTTTCTCATTTCATTTCTCATTTCACATCATGTATCACACTGCGCAGAATTTTTCAACCATATGTCATGACATATTCTTACTACTAAGGTTCATAAACCAAGTAGAGCACAAACAATTTCCATCTCACAATACTGCTTTCTCAATAAATATTTCTCATTCAATATCTATTTCCATTCGCAAATAATTCCATTTAATAATAGAATTAAATTTTCATGCTTCTCAAATAATAATCGTTGAGAATAATTAAATCTTCATTAAACATATTTCAATCAATATAATATTGTAAAATTTCATTTAATTAAAATTCTATTTTTACCGCACCGGAAATTTCGCGCCTGCGAATACCGTTACGGTATCAAAATTTATTTTATAACTCGAACACACGTTCGAGTCATCCACAAAATCAATCATCAAATAAAATAATATATTCCAGAATATTATTAAAACCATTTAAAAATACCATTTATCAAATTAAAACAAAAGCAATTTAAATACTTAACATATAATAGTACCAAACCTGTTAAAAATTTGCTATCCGCTAGTCTTCCAAAATTCCCTTATGTTCTTTAATTAAGTTCACTGTCCAGGCCCTAAATATATTTAATTAAGCTAAATAAATATTTATCTAAGCTCTTATAATATTTATTTCTCTATAATAAATTAAATAGAGCCTAAAAATATGCTGTTGGATATAATTGTAGGCTAAAAATAACTTCTGGGGCCAAAATAATATGCGGAGGGCTTACTTGAAAAGCGGAACAAAGTTCTGGGGAGGAAAATGTGAGGCGGGCTGAACTACAGGGACTGGACGCGAGCTTTTCCCCAAAACGCGGCTTGACTCGCGTTTTGACCGGCTCCTGTTCACTTCCTTCTTCCTTCTCCTCTTCTGCTTCAGCCGCGTCGAACCAGAAACCCACAAAGCTAACGGCGGTTTCCGGTGATGACAGACGGTGTATGGGGTATCAAACTCTTCCTCTGGACGTCACCTACTAGATGGTGGTTTCAAAACGAAGAATGGCTGCCCAAATTTCGAGTTTCAAGCTTCCAAAAATACAACTGTTCAAGCTTTATCTTCGCCTGAAATGGTGATTTTCCGGCTGGGTTGAGGTGTTTCTTGCTTCAAACTCGTCCTAATCGACCTCCTAATCTGATTTCTGGTCTCAAAATCCAAATTCGTTGGAAGGTTTACAGATTAGAAATTTTGAAATTTCCTCACCATTTCCTTTTGTTTCTAGCTTCTGTTCATACATATTCCCTTTGCTTCTTCAACTGTTCTCGATATCTTACTCAAACATCAACACCATTTCGAGCTTCAGTTTTCAAAATGCAAGGATGAGAGTTCCTAAGGTTGTAAGAGAATTATTCTGCATGTATGTTTTATGCTAACAGAAGAAGACAATGAGAAAGAATAAACTTATATTTTTAACTTTGTCTCCCCACACATTCACCACTGAATAACAAAAAAATGCCACCTCAATGACAAAACCTGCCAACCTTCTCATCTCTTGCCACGTAACATTCCTTCTTCATTTCATTTGGACACCTAACCATTTACTTTTCCAGCAGAAATTTCCATTTAACAAAAAATGTTGCATGCCTTGCTAAGTTTATCTCTTCTTACACTTTTAGGCCACAATTACATATATACATTCCAATTAAATCCCTATTATTTACCTTCTAACCCTTGATTCTCTCTTTTTTTTTTTTTTTATTATTATATCTAATAACACCATTAATTTATGCTAATTAAAAATTTTAGATGTGACACCTACTATAATAAAAACTCATACTATAATAAAAACCCAAAACCCGCCTTCAATTCTTCTTCTCCGTCTTCTCGAACTGAGGTAGGAAATCATCCCACATCCGCTCCACATCATCTTCCTCATCAGGTTTTCCCAAGCTCCTGCCTCAAATCTACAAGGAAATTATCATTATTGAAATGGTGGATGACTATATATATCAAGACGTTCAAAATCATATATCAGCGTGGTAAGTTGAATTTAAACTAAAAACTTAGTACTCTTCTTTACACAAGTCGGGTTCGTTGTTATCGTAGGGGGAAGGCACGAACGTAGAGATTACCTATGAGTTCGAAAGAAACAATACCGATATGGGTCCTCCCCTTTGTTCTCTCCAATATGATTATGGTGGACAATGAAATATAAACTAAAGAGATTCAGTAAATATAGTAAGTACACTTGTGCTTGGTACAGATAGATAAAAAAAAATAATTTTACTTATATTTTTATAGCCTGTTCGTATCCCATTCCTTGTATTGGCACCCGGTATTAATATGCGGTGGGATCAAATAACAAGTACTACGCGTACGTAATAATTATCATCGCGCATTGCCAAGTTGTTTCGTTATTTATTGTATTTTTGTTGTCTTCGTCTGTAATGCGTCAAGTGTAGATTGCAGTGCATTTATCACTTCCCACTTGCATCACTGATATTTAATAAAATTAGTGTTTCTTTATATAAGATCATGATTTGGAAGAATCAAACAGAACGGGGAGTGACATTTTCCTATCAACACATGTTTGGGTGAAGATTCGAATTCGTGACCAATAAATTACAACACAATGTATTAACTACTAAGTCAGGCTCTCAACTGCAGATAGATTTTTTCTTAAATTATCATTTAAAAATAATTTTAATGATTAATTGTTCATACGATTAAATTATACTATATAGGCTTTTCTGTGAAAAAGTGAAAGTGGAGACATTAAAATGCTCCAAATAGGTGGAAGTCATAAAAATTCCAACTCCCAAGAACAACAAATCACCTTACAGACAGAGCTTTCGGCAAAAATAGGGCGTCCATAGAGCTTCAATTAACCCAAGGGGTTGGCCTGGTGGTAAGGTAAGTCACCAAAAACCAAAAGGTCCTGGGTTCAAACCTTGGGGGTAACTAAAGGCAAAAAAAAAAAAATAGAGCTTCAATTTCCTTTGTAATCACACATGTCCTATTACAATTTTTTCTGAGTATTGCACTATAATATATATAGTCCTGCTTTGTAATCTCATATCCAGCCAGATTTTTTAATTTAATTTATCTTTACAAAATGAATGGTTAAATTTTTTTTTTTTCTGGACAATTAATTAATAAAATTCTTTGCCTATCAAAAAAAAAAAAAAAAAAATTATATAGACTCAAACATTTACATTGTTCTAAATAATTACAGCTCCCTCATCACTTATCGAAAGAGATCCAATAAAAATTCCTATTAGATTCCTTTCAATACACCAATAAAGAGTAAGTTTATCAACATTTATGAAACAATAGTCTCCCCTTTTTTCTCTTAACTCAATCCGTTTTCAAACACAACTTTTTTCATGTTTTCAGTATTACTAATGCTTTTAATGTCCTTTGCATTGATCTAAAAAGACTCTTTAGATTTCACCAGCACCAAAGTGTTGTAATAGCACAGCAGATTGTGACTTTAAATTTAAGGCCGTCAAATTTGGTTTAGTATACTTTAGTTTGGTAAGATAAGATTTTTCCGAATACAGAATGTGTTGTATTCGAAGTAACTACTTCATATTTCCAAATTTCAAATAATGCACCCATCATATTTTAATCTTTTTGGCTTTAATTAATGTCTCCCTCCCATTATAAATGGCCGCCAACCCCCTTCGATAAACAATAATGCTTAACAAATCAAACTGATATGGAAATACGATAAGTAAATTATAATAATGAAAAAAAAAAAGTGTCATTAATTTGGAATAAAGATAAATCTCTAGCATAAGTAATCATCAATACAAAAATCCTTATTTTAATGAATTCTCAAAAAAAAAAAAAAAATCCTTATTGAAACTGATTTGTAACTCCATTACATTATTGTTAACTTTCAGTAACTACATTATAAAACTCACTCATACACTATTCCATGAGCCCTCACCTGTCAGGTTTGATCCTGCATGTGGTAAAAGAACTCTCTGAGCCTACGCCTATAATTTCTGTCAATTATGACCAAAATTAAAAATCGTTACTTCTAAAAAGTTCAAAGTGCAAACCCATGAGATGAAATTGTCCAAAGATACTTATTTGCAGGAGTAAGCAGTAACTGTGAAAAAAAAAAGTGCATTTTCATATATGTTATAATAGTTAGTAAAGAACAAAGAAATGAATCCCAAAGACTGATAGGAAAGTTAAAAAATCCAAGTCACCAAATTACCTGAATTATTGGTTGAAAATTTTGGAGGAAGCTCCAAATTTTCATAGCCAAATTGCCTTGGTTGATCAATAAATAAAATAATATTTAACGGTCAGAGATAGGACACTTGCAATCGAAGAAAATAATAATACTTATTTTCGGATTTTTTTTTTGAAGTTTATTATTCTGAGATTTTATTTATAAAATTCAAAATAATAAACTGTCCTGCAGTTATAAAACTGTTAGCTCAACAGTTACAGAAAAAAAAAGAATACAGCGTTTCTTTTTCCTTCTATTTATTCCAAATTGTTTCTACTTTATTCTATAAAAACCAATTGTGTTTAAGGTTTTGCTTATTAGAATTATGGCTTTGATTAATCCTAAAAGAGTTTTGTTATCAAACCCAGAAACAACTTATAGTGGGGGCATAATTTCTTTAAGGATAGTATTTTTTGAATGGATTGTTTTGTGTTTAATTTACATATATAGTCAAATTCTGTAAATTACAATCTAGTGAAATTGATTTTAAGAGTCAGTACAGACAATCTGCGGTACAAAATTTTTTTAAAAAAAAGTGTCTCGTGCGATCCTTCTTGAATACGTTAAAAACTCTTTTTTCGATTACTATTTCTAACAAGATGTCGGTGACAACATGCTCTGCATTGCTAACATTAATATACCTAAGAAAGTGGTAGTTGAACTTCTTAATTCCGAATTTAAAGCTCATCCAACGTCCATTGCTATATATGCAACCACATTAAGCTTTCTCAAATACTACATCTAACCCATTTCACTCTTATCCTGTAGTAATTAAGTTTCTTGCAAATGGCATCTAGTGGCAAGCTTGAAGTAGATGTTGAGGTGAAGTCTTCTCCAGATAAGTTCTGGAATAATATCAGAAACTCCACAACTCTCTTCCCTAAATTCTTCCCTCACGATTATAAGAGTATTCAAGTTCTTCATGGCGATGGAAAAGCTACTGGCTCCATTCGCCTTTTCGAATACGCTGAAGGTACGTTTGTTTCTTTAGGCTTAACCAATTCAACACTTTCTTTTTAATTCGAATCTATAAAATATGACTGAATTTATATGTTATTTGAGTGATTGTTCACTTCAGGTTCTCCAATTGTGAAGATTTCGCAAGAAAGGATCGATGGTGTAGATGAGGCAAACAAGGAGGTTTCGTACAGTGTGATTGAAGGAGATCTGTTGAAATACTACAAGAGTTTCAAGGGCAAAATAGTTGTTCTTCCTAAAGAAAATGGGAGTTTAGTGAAATGGAGCTGTGAGTATGAGAAGGCAAGCGATGACGTTGAAGTCCCACACGCCATTAAAGATTTTGTAGTTAAGAACTTCAAGGAGGTTGACGAACTTGGCCCCCAGGTTAATTAGATATATTTAGAATCAACATTTTATTGTGGCTTTATAAATTATGGTGCAATAAATAAATATTGTGGTGCATCTGCAATTCTAATAATAATAATGATGGTGGTGGTGGTTTTTGTTAATTTTCTACAGGCTATCCTCTCTTGCAATTTGGAATTGGAGGGAGAATTTTATGGCACCCCACATTTGCCACTAAACTAGGTGGTTGACCCTTTTTTACACACTGTTTTAGTAATAGTTGTTGCCTGTATTGCAACACGGCTTGTCAAACTTATGGCTCTTGGGTAGCACATTTCATTTTTCCAACTTATATATACTAACTTTTAAACTATAAAAATGAATGAAAAGAAAATGTGAAATAATTGTGTTGTATTAACGGAATTAACCCGAATTGATGGAATTTTAGATTTGGCTGATTTGACTGGACCATTTGCTCAGCCGTAGTTACACAATTCAAAATCAAAGTAATAAAATCATTAAAAAATGGTATAATGAAGAAATAGGAAGATGATCACAAACTGATAAAGACTGGGACCGGACAGGAATGGAGCAGATTGAGGTGAACGGACCCATCATATTCAATTTTTCGTCCAGCCTTCTCCAATTGCATGTTCTTTAATTTTATATAACTCATTATCATCTCTGCATAACAATTAACAAATACAAACACAGTAACTCAGTTTTTTAACTCTAAAAGAAAAAGACAAATATAAACATAATGACACATAGAAAGTTAGAAAATAAGGTCGTCTACTGTGGGCGAAGCCTGACGTTTTGAATTTGTTACATTTTTGTTGCATTAAGAATTAATAAAATTATTGTTTTTGCTGATAAAAACAAATAGAAAAGAGAAAACCCACAATTGATGTTGGATATTTCTACATGTATTTGAATAAAATAGCTCTTCCTATTCATCAATTAGTTTAAGAAATGGATTTTTTTTTATTAACCACGAGATTATGGGGTTTTGGACCTTATTTAAGCGAGGAAAGCTCCTTACCAACTCATCTGCGTTTTAAGATTAATGGATTTTTTCCTTTTTTTTATAATTAACCGGGTGAAATATATAGTTAATCAGATATAGTCCAATTGATAAGTAATTTATTTTTTATTTAAATTTTTAATTATATTTTCACGCGTGTATTGTTTTCCATATGGCATAATTTGATTGGCTGGTGACAGGTTTATAATAACTCGAAGAACAAGATTTAAGGAAGGTATCAAAGAAAATTTCATAAGTATTCAATACAGCTCCAACCAATAGATGGAAACTGCATAAGATTTACAATTTTTACATAGGGTTCACACGTGTGAAAACCCACAAAGAGATCGACCGAAGCAAATAAAAACAACTTACAGCAAACCGTTTACCCCAACTCTTGAAAAAAAATTATTCACACCAAATTTACATTTGCTAAACAACAACAAGATGCATGGCTGCAGAACTTTTTCAAAACCTGTCTCCAGCTGCTACCTTGCAACAAAAAAAAAATCTCCAGCTTCTTCATTTAAAAGTTCCAAGTAACTGGCTTGAAAGACTCTAGACCTGTTCATCTTCTTGCAGGAGAGGAACCTTGGCTTCAATGGAGTTTTCTTTTTCAACATAGAACACTTGGCGGTTTTCTTCTTCTTTTATGTTTCCCCATGTCACAGTATAATATCCCATCCCACATATTATTGTTCCTATCACACTGCAAATTTTCAAGTTTTAAAAGCTCAATTTCGGTATACTATGTTAAAATAATATTAATTAAAATTCCACATATTCTGCTGATGATTTAGAGTTTTTACCTGCCATAATGAAGGCTATTTGCAAAGAAGCTAACACCGAAAAGGGTTGCCCAGAATACTCTAAAAGGCTGAAACAAAGGCACATAAAAAGGGCCCTTCATCTTTGAAAACAATATTTGAATGTTGCTGCGAATCATACTGCTAAAGATTGCCTGTCGCACCACAGAATAATGTATATATATTAAGTTTTGTACGCAGAAAATTTAAATAATTAGTTAAGCAAAGATGTGTACAAGTACATACTGTCACAACAATAAGAAGAAGATCCATTTTATGTTTAAGCTTCCAAGCATTCAAGTCTCTCTCTACAAGCAAAGAGAAGAATGCACATTGAATAGTCCCAGCTAAACTATAAAAAGAGGCTATTTTCATCACTTGGGGATATAGTTTTACAGTTCCTGACTGACCAAATAAAATCAAAATAATCAAATTATATTATTCACCTGGAAATGTATTTATTTATTTTCAAGAAAAAGGTAGTGAATTAATTGTACCTGAATAATGTTCCATATTGAAAAACATAAAGAAGAACCAGCAAGTAGTAAACAGCCAAGAACCCATTTGTCTGGTGTTGAGTAGAAGACAAAAAAATGTTGCTTTTGCATAAGTCTAAAAGAAGAAGAAGAAGAAGAGGATGAAGCTTCTTGTACAAATGGACCCTTGTAAAATGCTACTATTGCTGCTCCTCCGATTGATATCAACGTCCCAATTATTTTATATTGGAAGCTTAAGCTTCTCCAGTCTAGCTTAGCCTTCCTGAATAGTATTAAATATTTCGTTCGAAGCTTCAGTTCGAGGATGATATTTATTAAGGGTCAATACATCATTGGTTTCTTGTGCGAAAGTCAACAACCCCAACACAGAATTATAAAAAAATTTTAAGGCAAACATAAATTGTCATCATAATATCACTTTCAAATGAGCAGAAAAAAATCTTAAAAAAAAAAAATGAGCAGAAAAAAAAAAAGAACCCAAATTTTTTTTTTTAACACTTTCCTTCTTTCATACGGAAATCCAACTAGAAATTTTTTTTTTTTTGAAAATTGATGATAGTAGTTGTATTATAATCTTATTTCTAACTAAGGAAAAGTTATATAAATTCAATAAAATTTTGAGCATTGATAAGGGAGTTTCAAAGAAAATTTAAAATTCCCCAACCTTTTCAATTTAATTTTTAATTTTTTTGAAGTCCTCCAAGACTTTGCCACCACAACTTATCCTAACCCGATCCGCATCGCGCACTTAGCAATGGTGAAGAGTCTCTCAATAAAGATAGTTGCATATGGTAGGTCCCAATGAAATATTCTTAATTGAATCAAAGCCGCTTATCACTTGGACCAACTCCGTTGATATTAATTTTTAATTTAATTAAAATTTTAATTTTTAGTTTTGTTTTTAAATTACACTATAATAAATTATCTGCATGGGTTAGAAATAGTTTATTTCAGGTTTTGGTCCTTAAAATTTACAGAAATTAAATAAAAAATTGAATCTTCATATGCGCCTCTCCCCTTCCCCCTCCCCCTCCCCCTCCCCAATCGTAACTATGTCAGAAAAAAAAATTTGAAATTCACGGTTAAAACTATTGTGTGTAAAGAATGTCATTTTTTCAAAACTGAAATTTTTGCAAATAACATAAATATTTTTAATAAAAAACAACACAAAGGGAAGTTGGGAATCGAAATTTCTATCATATTTTTAAAATTATATTATAAGAGTTAAAATTAAAATTTAAAAGAAATTATTTTATAATTTTATATTGCACCCAATAAAATCTTAAATCATAAAAATAGTATCTTGATTGTATATTGATCATTTGTATTTCATACTATCCTTGTATTTTAGGCACCGTACAAAGTGGTACATATTTTATTGCATAATTTCATTAACAAACAATTACAGCAAAGGCATAAAGCTTAGTACAGTGAGCATATATAAGGCTTGTTCGAACAAAATAACACAACAAAATAAAATAATAACAACAGCACCAAAATAAAATAATTCCAAACAACTTTTACATGTTTTCTTTTTCTTTTGAAAAGACTATATGATCAATAATTAACCTTTCAATAGAAGAAGAAATAAAAATTGATATAACAGATCGAACGGACTATTTTAACTTTTAGGCAATCTGGAACAATGATCCAATAGCATCTATTCAAACATGGCTCAAGGTACATAATATTAGGATGTGCTACACTTCTACAGAATTGTGCTTGAAGCAGATTTTGAGTCATGTAAATTGCAATAAATAGTTATAAGTAAATAAATATATAAAGTCTTTATATTTACGATCAATATAAATTATTTTTTTTATCCCACTTTAAATCATATTCAATTGTTTTGAAAATTATTTAAAGTGATTTCATGCGTTAAGTACATAATTTCTGCACAATAAAATTTTTAATTTTTATAACCATTTTTGATTTATTTTTTTCCATTGAAAATATATTTATGTTCACCTTGTAAAATTATTTTTTAGCTGCACCTTAAATCATATATTTATTTATATTTTGAATTATTCACCCAGTATCTCAAGGTATGCATATCTTTAAAGTTGTTCAATCACTAATCTAGATCAAGGCATGACATGTATCATTAAGGTAAGGTTAGTAAATCTGAACCTTAAGATGCTGCATTCTCACGGATCAAATGTGCGATATCGTAGTTAAGATAGAATAGTACGGCCAACAAATTCAATACCTTGAGATTATACTTGTTTATTTTAAAAGGAGATGAAAAAAAAAAAGGGCAAATTAGCTTTCATTTTGGCGACAAAAAAAAAAATACTAGAAAAGAAAAGCATACGTCAGGTTTGCGTTTCCTCAAAATATATGGGGCCCATGGGCTGCTTCAACTGCTAGTAGTTTGTGGAACATCGTTTTGTTAAATCAAACTCAACTTTATTATAAAAAAGAGAATCAAATTCTACTGGCGCTCAGTGGGCATGGTATGGGGAAAATAATTAAATAAAATACAGCAATTAAAAAAAAAAAAACCCCATCGACTTACTAAAAACAGAAAAAAAGTTAAAGAAATAAATTAATATGAAAATGATGAGATGAGATAAGTGAAAACCTGAAAAAAATGGAGAGGATTAAGGAAAAAGTAGGTATCAATAGTCCCATTGCGCATACCACTATTGGGGAACTGTAGCTTAATCCAACAAATGCAAGATTCTGTAATATGCAGATCCTACATAACAGATCCATATTATTAATGTTAGCTATTTTTATACAAACTTTATGTTTAAATAGAAATATTAAAAATAACACCATTTATATATTGATCTCTGGCTAATAGAAAACTTATACTAAAAACTCATCATATTTTTAAAATTTATCGAATAGAGAAGGTAAAGTTAGGAAGTTTGAATTCTATCATTTTGATGTAATTATACAACATGATCACATGGTACAGTATAAGAAGTAATCTAAAGTTTATTTTTAATTAGTTAATCATTGTCAAAAAAAAAAAAAAAAAGAGTCTTAATTACTTATTGTAATTCCATTATTTTGAATTTTTTTTTTGGGGGGGGGGGGGGGGTGGGGTACAGTTCTGAAAAAAATATCATGTCACTCAACAGAATCTTCAGTAGAGAATCATGATCTAGATCCAGGGGCAAAGATACTAGCCGCGTGTCAACTATGTGTACGTTTGGAAGGAAAAAGAAAGGAATATACGAACCCTATTAAGCCCAAGAAGAAGAATCTCAACAAAAGAGGTAATTTGAGGAGTGATTCTTCGGTCCTGCAACAATTAACAAACACAAAATGCAAAGAATTGGCACACTCATATAAAAGAAAATAACCAAATAATGATAATAATAATAATAATACTAACCTTTCCCTATGATAAAAGAAGGAATAAGGAAGTAGAATCAAAGTGGCAACTCCATTTGTATACACAACAAATACAAAAGGACTGATACCGCCAGTAATGGCAGTTTTAGCCAAAATGGTAAGAGCTATTGTACAACCTTCCATCATCACCATTACTGTAAATGGCGTAATTTCTCCTATCTTATGACCAATTTTCAAACCCATCATCTTTAATTAATAAAGCTAACTAATTAAGCTCTTGATTGAAACAACAAAAGACTGCTATTCTATTCTAGCTACTAGAAGAAGATATAGATATTTGTGTGGTGGTGGGTATTATAATGGGTGTGTGGGAATGGCGACTGTGAAGAAAAGTTGAGTATGTATGATGACATAATGAGAGAGAATAAAGAATGGCAAGTGTAACCCTTCATAAGCTTCTGAGGCTACTCTTAAGAGAAAAAGCTACTCGTGTTTGCCTTAAACTATGATCCAAGAGAGAAGAAATACGTGACGTGGCATAGCAGTTCTTTTAGATTTTGATTTGTGTTTATTTGGACTGGTTTAAAAACTTAATGACTTGCTTTCAATTAGTCCTTTGCTTTTTTTCACTAATTAATGCCCGAAAATATGCGGTGGGCATTAATAATGGTCCCACCACAAAGGAGTATTTATTATTATTACTGGGTCCATCTAGAATTATTATTACTTTATTTGGTTCTTATTTTCTATGGGATTCCTTTGTAATTGATTCCACCTACGCTTGGGTTTTGAATAATGCAGGAAGAATCGGCTTTTGCTGAGAATCTGATGGTAAATTTTGGGTTTGCAAAATTACAGTATATTCATCCTCAACTAATTTCACCATTAAATCAGTATTTTCAGTTTTTGGGTATGGTTTAAATGGGTAAATTAAAGCTCGGATAAGAATAAATGAGTAAGATTTTGATGCAACAGTAAGATTGTTGGTCAAGAGTTCAAACCTTAGAATCAGCCTCTTCTTGAAGCTCGAAGGAAAGTTTGGCTGCATTATGTGCCACTGGCTCTCAGTTTTAAAAATTAACAAAATAGTATTGGGCCACTTCAAATTCAAACTCAACCATTAAATTCAAGATTTATATGGTAATTTAAGTGTAATTATTTTTTAGTCCTTATATTTGTACATATTATAGTTTAATTCCTATATATTTAAGATTATATTTTTTAATTCCTATATATTTAAGATTATATTTTTGAGTCTTCTTTTATTCGTTATTTGATTCTCTTGTGAAAATAATGAAAAAGATGCTCATTTGAATTACTTCCTTTAACAAATAGATGGACTAATGAATATTGGTTATTCATAAAAAAAACCACTTACCCAACCAATTATTGCAATTTAGTTATATAAATATTAAATTTTTAACCTCATTATTCTAAAAAGGATAATAGAAAAAAATGTGTTTTTAAATCTGAAAACAACGTTTTGCATAATTATACTTTTAGTTCTTAAAAGGATTATATTTTAATTTTTAACTCTGAGATTTATATTAGTTTTGTTTATAGTATGTTTAAAAGTTGTTTGTATTTTGTATAATTAAAAAGTGGCTATTTTTAGAATTATATTTAAAAAATGTCATCTTTTCTAGAATTTGTTAAAATTTAATAGGTTGTTTATGTGCAAATTCAATTTTAAATTATTCTATGGTTTATCCCTTTATTTTTTTAAAATATTATATTTTTTAGTCTCTTCAAGGACTAAATAATTAAATGAGGGAAAAAAAAATACATGGACTAAAAATATAATATTGAAAAGATGGCGACTAAATTATGTAATATGTGAAAAAACTTGGACTAAATAATAATTACCACTAGAAAATAACAGGTTTACTTATTTTGTATATAATTCAACTTTAGACATTTAAAAAATTAATACAAAGTTTACCAAATATGAACTAAAATTACAATATAAATTGTCTAAAAATTCATTTTAATATGAAAGAAGCATTAGCATTTAAGTTTTTGTAATTGTATTTTCTGAAATTTTAAAATATGATCCAAATATCTCATGTTTCCTAAAGTGTATTTTCTGGAAACTTGGCTCTTAAATAATTAAATAAACTTGACTCTTCAGTAATTTTTAAAACGATTTGGGACTTGAAGAAGGCAACGGAAGCAGGCATTGAACTATAATTAATCAATTCACGAATGAAGTACAAGGTCTGATATTGGAAGTTATGTTGTTCCATTATTAACGAGATGGGGACATCTAATCTACTAATTAAGCTTTTTGTTAAACACGTCATTATATAACAACAAGCTGGTCCATATTACATCAACATTACTTATATATCAATTAATTGGGAAAGAAGAGTAAAAGCAAATGTCCATCTCGGATTGATTCAGTCGTTGGAAATAATAAGGTTTAAAAATTTTCTGCAGTTTCTTCCGTTAGAGACAGTTTAAACTGGAAATTAAGTTTCTGTAATAAACTAAAAATTCAACGAGGATTGGAATTAGGTCCATGTCATGATGATCATTCCTTGAAACCAAAATTCCTTGTTATGACATGAACAGTCAAAGTAAAGAAAATTGATCGCATATCCAACCCACATAAAATCCTGTTAAAATGTTGAGTAATTTCAATTGAAAATTAACATCAGTCCTGCAAATTGTATTCAAATTATATTTAATGCCGCCCACTTTTGGCATACATAACAAAGAATGTTGAGTAATTTCAAATGAAAATTAAGTTCAAATGCGGAAATCTTCAACATCACTTTCAGACATGCTTATTAGGAAGCCCCAGGCCAGTATAGAGTATGTATAGACATGCTTGTATCCTTTAAGCAACCTTCCAACCCATATCTACATAAATAGAAACCATGTACATCTTGCATATATGCTTTGCAGTCTTTTTTTTCCCCTGCTTAAGAAGGCAGATAAGAATGAACATAATTAAAATTTGAACATGAATTTTATATAATATCAAACGTCAACTATCAGGAAATTGACTTTATGCAGACTAGAATAAAATTTAAACAAGGAAAAAACTATAGAAAAGGTACCGACGCATTGACATTGCCAAAAATATTGTTAGAAATTTACGGCAGTCCATTAATCCATAATTAACCTACATCAATTCTCAAAGTATAATTGCCAAGAATCAAAGACTGACTCCTCACGTGAAGAGGCGTCGGACAATATCAGATATCATAAGCTGATCTGTCAAGTTGCCTCTTGGTTCTTGGCCCATTTTATATATCTAAAGAAGTTAGAAAAAAGAAGAAAAAAACAATGCTTATGTAATTATAGCGAGAAATACAACTGTGGGGCAAAACAAATTTTCTACCTCTGCTAATGGATTTTTTAGTGTCGTATTTTTTTAATATGAAAAACCAGGGGAAAGAGGAAACTCAAGCCTCAGATGATATTGTTTTCTAAACTACATCACAGCTTATACATTATGCGCAAGAGTACTGTTCCCACTTCCCATTCCAAAAATAACTCTGCCTCTCACCGGTACTCAAATCCAATTCCCCATTTGATCTTGAGCAGTCTACTGATATATATGTCTATGTGATATGCATATTTTAGTCATATACAGATTATAAATGTGGCTATGTCTATGTGTTATGCATATTTTAGTTATAAACATTTCTGAATGTGAATTACCCGTTTGGCTGTATATCTCATCTATATTTCTTCAATATAGCCTTGCAGGAGGGGGGCCTTTTGGCTGCTTGACTTGATGGTCCTTGCCTCCGTATCTATACCCACCTTCTGCTCCTTGACTTTACCCCACATCACTGCGTAGAACCCGATGACTATAACAGTTGCTCCAGCTAAACTACACGATGTAAATTAAGGTGGTGATAAATTTTTTGCGCATGAAAATTGAATGCATCAAAATATAACAAGATTAATTAACACTGGTCAGTCAAAACTTGCTAAACATTGACAATAATGGAAAAGAACATTAAACCTACCACCCAAGGTACAAAGTATCCCCCAAAAAGATGACGCCCACAGCAGCCGCAAGGACAATGCCCAGGGGCTTGAACATAGAAACAAAAACAGGGCCTGTCTGCCGTAGGCACCATGAACAAACACCAACTTGAAATGCAGAGCCGAAAATTCCCTACATTTTGGATCAAAATCACCACTTTTTATCTATAGAAACACATATATTGCAGTTGGATATGCTGAGTTGAAATGCATACCTAAAAATTGATTACTTCGACTCATTACAGTTTACATCACTACTGAACATTAGATTAAGTATGCAAATCCACTAGCACTAGAGTGTCATGTGAGAACATTTGAGTTCACATACATACCGAGTACAAAACAGCAAGCAGTCTAATATTTGGCGTCAAGCTCCAAGCAGAAGGATCTCTTTCAATAATCAAACAAACTACTGCAGACTGAATGGTCACGAAAAAGCAGTAAAAGAACACCACAATGAGCTCAGCTGGATATTTCTTCAGGATCCATGTCTGCAAGATTAGAAGCATAGAATGATCATACATAATTTTTCCCATCTGAAGTCCCTATTCCACAAGGATTTTGACAAACTTCACCTGCATAATGACCCAAGCAGAAATCATAACACAATCCGCTGCAAGTAGCACTCCACCAATAATCCAATTTGATAGTTGCATGAGAAGTCCACGAGATGTGTTTATATGAGATATCGCCAACACAGGGGGACCTTTATAGTAGGTTAAAATGAATGCCCCTCCAATTGATACTACAGTTCCAATAGATTTAGCTAGTGTACTAGGGGTTCTCCAGTCAACTTTTTCCATTCTGAAACCAAATAATCAAATCAATCAGGTCATATGCATCTCTAATTATTTTAGTCCTTGCTTGCAACATTACTAGTCTGCTAGTGTTTTGAGAAAGAGAAATTACAGTTTTGCCCAAGAATAACTGTTTTAAAACAATGCCCCAGCTGATGATTCAGTTATGAATGACCATTTTCATTTTCCCTTTTTCTTCCTTTTGGAAAAACAAGGGGAAGTGTTGCATAAAGAATGGAAATCAGATAAATTGAGAGCATGGATTTAAAGGATGGGATTGATGAGTCCATGAGATTAATGAAAAGCTGATAAGATATTGAGCTTCAACCCCAATCATAAAACTTTCTTGGGAAACATATAAAGCGTTTAACTTATTGCAGCAAGGGTTCCCATACTTAATTGAGTTATTACAAGATAAATCGAATGGAAAACCAACCCAGGTGAAATACTTCTTTGCCAACATAAGAAAAGCCAACCAATTTGTAGCCATGGTGCTTAAAGGACTTAGCTTAATCTTAGCAGAAGCACCGTATGTCATTGAATAGGATAATATTCCCATAGACTTGCATAACAGAATAAGAAATCAAGGTGAGATTTTCTCTTAAATGGCACATGAACTTTCAAAGTATTAACCCAAAATCAAGAGCATTTAGGAAGAAACACCAGGTGGATGTTAGCTGTTAGCAATAGAAAAAAGTATGACATAGAAATCTCTAAGTTTTTGTGCACACAATGTTTGTACACAAACCATGCAACATGTAAGTCTGTAAAAACATGTGTGGATTGGAGACTGAAAGCAACTGTGAGGAAATTTTGGTTCTCGTACCTCGTATTTTATAATTCTATATCTATGGGCAAATATCATGATATGCGAATTATCACTTTAAATTGGAAACTGAGAATTGTCAACCCTGTGGTTGTAAATAATATCAACAAGTATTCAATTAAAGAAAATGAGATCAGACTTTATTTTCTTCATTTAGGTGTTAGGAGGATTGGAGTGCTTGGTGTTTGAGAACCAACCTCCAACATTTCCAAATTTAGAAGAAAGAAATACATTAACATGAGAAAAATTACACTTCTGTCACATTTCTCACCGTAATAGCATATGAAATTACACTTCTGTCACATTTCTCACTGAAATAGCATATGAAAAACCATGGCTTATAGCAGCTTTAAATACTTGAAAATCCGGTATTTGAGGATTGACGAGTGAACAAATTTCTCTTCCTAAATACGTTAACATTGAAATATTAGGCAAAATTCGACTGTAACACATACCAAAGCAAAACATTTGCTGATAAAACTAACTCAGGAGTATGAAAATGATGTGATAACTCAATTTTTTTTCCCAATTCAATAGTAAAACAATGCTGTCAACCGCCCCACACATCATATATGAGATTAATATCTTCTCTCTGATTGAAATAGTTAAACAAAAGGCATTTTTTCATAGATTTTTAATATCATACTCAGTATTCAGCAACAAAAACTGGGCAATAAAATGGGGATGCATTGTACTAACACGGGATGCTAATCAACCAGTAACACAATAAAGAAGAAAGCCAAACCTGAAAGCAACAGCAAGTATGAAAGTAAGACCAGGGACCAGATTGAGCATAGCTGTCGCAAGCGTTGGAGAACTGAGATTAATTCCAGCATACCCAAACATATTTGACAAGCAACTGAAAAAACAAATTCCAATCAAACAATAAAAATTAGAAATGAATTCAAATGAATGCAAACCCAGAAAACAAATTTCATTTAAGAATCGAATTGAAAGTTCAAACACCATACCCAATCATACCAATCACGAAGAATTGACATAGAATAGGGAAGGTCAGCCGAGGCCTTTCTGATCTGCGAAACAATTTCAAGTAAGCAAAAGAATTTTGCTGTATGGGTATCTGAGAGAAAGGAGGGAGAGTACCTGTGGAAAATCAATGAAGAAGGGAGAAGAACAAGAGAGGCAGCAGCATTAGAGTAGAAGACAAAGATTAAGCTGCTCATGCCTTTAGACATGGCTATTTTGCTTATTATGATAAGCCCAACTTGTGCACACTCTGCCATTACCATGCCCAGAAAAGGCAATCCTACCTTGGTTCCCATTTTTCACTTGCTCAATTCAGGTTTGAAAATTAAAAATCCACAGAATCTATTCTATTCCACTCAGTAAGTGGAGATGCCCAGAAGAACTGACACTACTGCCATCCTATTCAATACAACTAACCAATCATCAAATCTCCTCGGCTAAAGAACTACCCGTAACCATTAATGTTTCTCAATCAAAAGAATTGTGATGGTGCTTAACGGGATGCAAGCAGAAGCAGTGACGTATCACTTTGAAATTTTGTTATAATTTCCCTTGACTGGTAGTCGAACATACGGACAAAAACCAACGAATTATTGTTTTTTTTTTTTTTACGCCAGAGTTAATAATGCTCACTTTAATAAGTGGACTTGCAAACATGTTATTGAAAAAAAAAAAAAGGGGATATTATAAAAAAAGTCACTAAGTTTTTATCATAATTATATTTTTTTTCTGTTTATTTTTTTTGGACATAAATTTTTCTCTATTTTAAATATTTTAAATAATTATACCCTTTTATCTATTTTTTATATTAAAATAACAACAAAAAGACCAAAATATAATTTTATGGGTAATTTTTAAAAAAATAAAGATATGAGGGACTGAAATGATAATTTTCCCTCTTTAACATTCTTCTTCTCCGATCACCGACCACCATTTCCGGCCACTCATCCTACCCTTTACAGACTTCCTTCTTCGTTCAAAACCCTTCACTCCAATCAGTTTCACCTTCATCTTTACTTCGCATGTATTTCCACCAGTTACTACTAGAATCAACAGGAAGGAATTGTTAGATTTAATAATGGAGGTTTTGATTGTTTTGATTCAATTAATAATAACCAGATTACTGTTGCTAGTTCGTTAGATTTGGATAATTTTGAGAATAGTCAGTATCAGACTTAAACAAAACAAATAGATCATCATCTTAAACCTCAGATTTTTCTACAACTGCAACAACAAGATCAACAATCTCAAGAATTATAGAATTTTCATCAACATCCTCAGGTCTGGATCCAAGCTTTTCGAGATCCATGTAAGTGCTGAAGATGTCATCCTCGGATCCAAGCTCATCGAAGGAGCTTCCAGATGGACCTTCAAATAGATCTGAGACGAGATCAAGATCTTCTTTTTGAGATATTCATGCTGCAGCTGCTTCTTCTTCGACGAGGCTCATGGCCATAATCATTGAGTGTATGCGGTGGTTTAATAATTCCTTCTTGTTGAATCTGGTTCTAATTTTCATAAACTCTAAAAATCTCCTGTTGTGAATCGTAAACTTGTTGTTGATTCAATAGCTATCCCATAAGCATCATCAAAGAAGGAGAAGAAGAATTATTACCGAAATCCGCCTGTTGCGCCGCTATGTACAGTGGCATAGCTTTGAGTTTGTGTTGAAGTATAAAGATGAAACCTAAACAATTGTACACTGGACAATGCGGTTCATGGGTTGAACGGCGGTGGTGGGGTACAGCTACAAGTCGGAGATGATGCTTGGCGTGGTTGGAAATAGAGGAAGTAGAAAGCCGGCAGTTGGGGCCAACGAAGAAGAAGAAGAAGAGAACTTTAGCAATTTACATTTTTAGTCCCTCAGTTCTTCAGTGTTTTTAAAGTGGCACATAAAAATTACATTTTGGTCCTTTTAT
>CATIWJ010138743.1:0-17393 GCA_949640765.1 Croton laevigatus | reverse complement strand
ATATTTCAGGAACCTTACCATTCAAATTTAGTCCTCCTAGTATACTAGAAATTCATTTATCCAGAAATAATATACAAGGATCATTGAGGGATGTATTTTACAATAGCAAATGGTTGGTGGTGTTAGATTTAAGCCATAATAATTTCGAAGGTCCCATTTCAAAATTGTTTGGAGACAAAAAGCAATTGGGCTACATTATTTTGAGTTACAATAACTTTGAAGGTGAACTTCCAGTTCAATTATGCAAGTTGGATTCATTAAGCCTTATTGATTTTTCGCATAATAACCTTTCTGGTACCATTTTGCCATGTCTAAAATGCAACAGTTTTTTGTTTAGATATGAAACATCTATAATAACTCATTATGGACAACCTCAAGAACCTGTGGACTTCACAAATAAAAATATTTCATATTCTTACCAACCAACTACTCTTCAATTTATTTCAGGAATTGACCTATCTTCCAACAAATTCATGGGGCAAATTCCACTTGAAATTGGAAATCTTGGAGAAATTCAAGTGCTAAACTTGTCACACAATAGTTTGATAGGACCAATTCCACAATCATTTTCAAATTTGAAGAGAATTGAGTCGTTGGATCTTTCTCATAATAATTTAGGTGGACGAATCCCACCTCAGCTTACCCAGTTAACCACCTTAGGATTTTTTAGTGTTGCATATAACAACTTATCTGGCAGGACACCTGAGAGGGTTAATCAATTTGGAACATTTGAACCAATATGCTATGAGGGAAATCCATTCCTTTGTGGACTTCCACTCCCTAAACTATGCAATACTACAATGTCTACGCCACCACCAACTAATACTTCCATGGACGAGCAAGAAGATAATGCCTTCATTGACATGAATGCATTCTATGAGACTTTTGTGGTGGCTTACATTATACTATTGTTGGGAACAGCTGCTATTTTGTACATAAATCTATATTGGCGACGAGCGTGGTTTTACTATGCTGAGTTGGTGGCCACCACTTGCTACTATTTTCTTATAGATAACATTCCTTTTCTGTCAAAGTTGGGAATTTCATAAGCTATTAATTTCAAAATATGTATTGAGCCTTATGTTTAATGTTTTGGTGTAAGATATACAATATCTTTGCTCTCATATGTTGTCAATAAATTTACATTCACTACCAGCAGCAATCAAAACTATGCTGAAATGTAAGCAAAATTTGATATATCCATTTTCCGGCTAAACAAGATGAAGTTGCAATCTAAAGCCAACGATCAAAACTATACACTTTTGTGGTGGCTTACATTATACTATTATTGGAAAAATTTTAACATTATAATTTAGATATTAAAATATTATTTATTGAAAAATACACAATTTGCAAATCCAATTATTATGTTCTTTCATGCATGCTATTGCTTGTTAAAATGTATGTGTAAAGACGAAATATAATTGATTTCATGGTATTTTATAAATTTATTTTAAATTTATTATGAATATATTATTTGTTGCAAAATGAGTTATTATAAACCAATCATAAACCTGCCATAAACTTTTAGATAAATAATAAAATTTTCATATTAAAACATCATAAACTAACTATACATCAATTGTAAACTTATCATCAACTAGCATGTAAGTCTCTAGTAAGATGAACCTTCTTATAATTATTTTTATATTCATTTTATATTATTAATAAAATCATATTTTTAACATGACTAATTTTTTTTTAAACAATCCTAATACAAAATTATCTATCTTTTTATTTCATTTTTAAAATAAACTATCATTTTGAAACATTATCAAAAAAATTGTCACTATTATATTTATATATAGATAATATCATTATTATTTATTTATTTTTATACTTAGGAGGGGATATCTTCGATAATGAAAGACAAACAATACGTGGCATAGCAACTTCATACCTATCTTGCAAACACAACTACCAAACTTGACCAAAAGAATCCGAGAACCTCTTATACCGCAAACTAGCTTAAGCTGCCGTATTAGTTAAACCATCAACCACTTGATTAGCTACCCGATAAACATGACTGAATTCTACCACCCAATCTCTTCTAATTGGAGAATGTAATTCAGCTAACAAATTAGTGAATCTCAAATTATCAATTTTTGCCCCATTAGCCAATGTCATGCAAACCATCGAAATCATCTCCACCAAGAACTTGCGACAGCTTGCATCCCAAGCACATTTCACTCATTATCATTTATTAAAACTAGAGTTTCAAAAATTTCTCATTAATATTTCACAAACTCATTAGGAATTGATAATTAACAGTTTAACAAATTTTTAGTTTTTTAAACTTACAAAAAATTAAGGAAAATTTTAAAAAAAGTCCCTATATTTTAGTGAAATAAACAAAAACCTCCCTGTTTATCAGATATTATACAAAAACCTTCCTGTATTATTTTTCCGTTGACATTTTCATCCTTCTGGCTATTTTTTTCTATTAAAATAACGGTTCAAGGATTAAAATGTAATTTCATGGGCCATATTGAAAAACTGAAGAAAGAAGGGATTGATTTTAAATTTTCCCTATCTTCTTCCTCCCCAAACGTTGCCGGTCAGGTCACCGTCGATGGCCTAAAAATTACCGAAAAATGTAAACATTGGCGGATTCCAAATCCGAGCACATCAATAGCTTCGTATCGCTGCAAGGAGTCCAAATATGCAATCAAACTCAACGGACAAAACACAGATTTGCCGAAAAATCACAATAATCATTCCATCGGTTACCGGAAAACACAACTTTTAAATCCGGCGACCAATCAACTTAAACTCAACATCAAAGTGAAGCTTATAGAATAAGGATTGAGAATCTACCTTCAAATTGGCCGAACTATGACCGGAGGACATCAGAAAAGCCATCGAAAGTTTCGATTGTTGAACACGTTTTCCGATCCGGCTATAGATCGGCAACAAGGCCTACATCATTGGAAAGCTCGTGTTGAGAGGATTCCAAATCAGTCCTCAAAGTCTCCGTCCGACCACTGTAGACGCCGGAAAGCTCATCGGAAGCTTTTAGTCGCCGTTTGTCTTTGGTCACCGGAAACAGTGTTTCCAAGCGGCAAGGCCTACGTCAATTGGAAGCCCTCAGTGAGGTGAGTCGACCAGTACCTTCCTTTTCACCGTCGGACGCCAGAGCACACAGAAATTTACGTCGGCAGCTTCTCCTTTCTTTCTCCTCTCACTAGTTTCTCATGATCTCTCTCTCTCTCTTAATGGTTTGCCAGACATGAAGAAGAAGATGAAGAATAAGAAGATGAAGTCGATGGAGATGGGAGTGGCGGCGGCGGCGGTCCCTCCTTACCGCTGCTGTCGCCTGTGGAATTGAAGAAGATGATGAAGATAGGAAAGAGAAGCTTTGCTTCGTTTGGGGAGGAAGAAGGTAGGACAATTTTTAAAACAGTCCTTTATTTTTTGAGTATTTTTAAAAGGGCCCGTGAACTTATATTTTAATCCTTGAACCGTTATTTTAACAGAAAAAATAGCCAGAATTACGAAAATGTCAACGGAAAAATAATACCGGGAGATTTTTGCATAATATATGATAAACAGGAAGGTTTTGTTTATTTTGCTAAAATATAAGGACTTTTTTTGTAAATTTTCCAAAAATTAAAGTTCAACTAACACGTGAGTTGCACATAGATGTTTTTATTTCTTAATAAAGTGATATTTTTTATAATTATTTTTAATGTTTTAACATCATCTTAATTAATTATGTTGATTTGTCATTATCCTAATGGATTAGTTCATAAATTGACTAATTTTTTTTTGAATAGAAATTAAGATTTGTTAGTCCAAACTCAGTTTGCACTTTCGTCCTTGTCAACTTCCACTACAAACTCAGTTTGCACTTCATTTTCTATTTCTGTTCCTATCTCTCTTTCAGATTCAAGAGAGACATTCAAAGGGGGTACTACCACAATTCAAGCATTCATTATATTCAAATTCAGTCATTTCATTAAATAAACTCATTATCTCCTCAGGACTTCTACGAAATAATGCATTCTCACCGTAAGTGGAATTAAGTCCATTAAACACCCAGTCCATTGTTCGCTCATCTAACCCCTTAATGAAGCGAAGTGCAATTGTTCTATTAGAGTAACCATGACAAGTGAACTCATTAACAAGACAATTAAATCTATCCCAAACAGCATAGAAAGGCTCATTACGTTCTTGATAAAAATTATCAAAAATTCTCCATTGACAATTCAGAAAATTCATGAATAGCAGTGGTCAATTCAAAAATAAGTAAGTAAGTATATGTAAAAACAAAGAACATAAAATAAAAAGAATAAAAATAAACTAAATATGCACAATGGAAAAACAAATAATTACGCTAGCATTCCCCGGCAACGGCGCCAAAAACTTATTCGCTCAAAATTATACTGTCTAAAAGCGACCCGCAAGTATACGGGGCAATTGTAGTATATCGGTGGCAACCAAGGTCGTATTCACAATGAAGGCTAAACTAATTATTCATTTTCCAAAAGAGCAAATAAAAAGCAATAAAGCAAATAAAACAGTGATTAACGATTTAACTAACATTAAAGAAAATTGCGATAAAAGAAAAATGGTTTAGATGCAGATATTAGAAGTGGAAAGAAATGGAAACAGCTAACGAAAATTCACTTTAAGTCTTAAATGGATGAAATCGGGTAATGAAATCAACTTTCGTTATTCATTCAAAACCAATGTCGAACAAATGGCGAATAACCATTCATTCTTAAGCAAATAATCAATCCAATTAAGAGAATTAAAATAATCAAATGGGATCCAAAAAGCTCAAGATTCATATCAAAATAAACTTCATGCTACACCCTAGACACAAATAAATTTAGCTCATGTACGATATTCCAATTGCAACGAATTTAAGCACAAAGCATAAACGAATAAAAAATAACATTACTCCGAACAAATCAATTAACAAAGTAAATTTCAAATTAAGACTCAATCCAATAACAAAATCTAATTTACTTAACAGCTTAATTTAATCCAAATACTTAAATAAAAATTCAATTAATCTCAAGAATCTCAAACCCAACAAATTAAATAAAAGAAACAGGAAAGAAAACACAGAAATTAAACCAGAATTGATGCCACAAATCACTGCCCCAGCAGAAGAAATCGCGTCACTGTTCAAGAGGAAGGCTCCGCCGTGTTCAGTCCCTCCGTTTCCGATCGAGACCAACCAGTCCGGCGTCCTTCAAGTCGTGTTCTTCATTCAGTTTTCCAGATCGTTCTCAGCTTCCTATTCCTTTCCTTCGTTCAGATCCAAAAAGGAACGTCTTCTTCAGATCGTGCCTTGAGCTCTTCTTGTTCAGATCGCCGGTCTTTAGCTGCCTCCGACTGCCAGCACTTCCGTTCCAGCAGGTCGGCGCCGTTCTCAACAGGTCCAGCCGCTGCTTTCTTTCCTATCTCACCAGTTCCTCCTCCCTCAAAATCGCGTCACTGTTCCTCTAAAAACCCAGCTGCAATTTTCTATATTCTTTAAAAATGCCCATCGTGCCCTTCATTTTTCAATTTCAGATTTCCCATCAGCTAATGCAAAACGCAAGTTTTTGTGCGTTTTGTTGGATTTGTTTAGCAAATTAATCCTTCAGCTCCTTTCAAATCTGCAATAAACCAATAAATTTCACAAATCTTAAATTTAATCCCTTACTTTATCCAATTTTAACTTAAAATAAAAATATAAGGGATTAGTGCTAAAATTAACAATTAATTACCAATTATATCAAAATTAATCAATAAATCTCACAAAATATATACAATTTTAGCACAAAACAATGCCATCCTTAAGCTTCTTCTTTTCTTCTAATAGGCCTTATACTCCACAGAATTTTCAATTAAATCCCTGATTTTACCCAATATTTTTCAATTTGCCCAATTGCTTGTCCCTTCTATTGTATTATAAACCAATTACAACCTGAAAATAAAAATATACGAGATTAGTGCCGCCAATAATAAATAAATACCAAATAAACACAAAATTAAGCAACATTTAGCATAAAAATATAGATAAAATCAGCACTAATCAAAGCTTCGGCAGTCCAAGGAGGTAGCTTAACCGGCCACTCTATTTCTTTGGATTGATGAGAATTCACTGCGTCTTGCTTGTATTCTGAATCCATTTTGTACTTATGTTGAATTTCGATGTTTTTAATTATATTGTTAAGTTGTATGAACATTTGAGGTTGGATATTTTGGATATTGCTTTTTGAATGCGCGTTATGTACTTAATTAGGTATTCTATTTAAACTTATTATGGATGTTTGATTTGTATTTTTTATTCAATTATGGACTTTAAAGTGTTAAATTTAAGTTGTGATGAGCTTAATTATGATAGGCAGGTTGTGAAAATGTTTGAAACAGGTGATAAAATCATGAAATTGTCTATTGGCTATGGAAATAGGAGCGGCCAAAGATGTGATTGAAATTCGGTTTAAACCAAAAACCGAACAATTCGGTTTGGTTTAAATTCGGTTTCTAATAAAACGGTTCGATTAACGGTTCATAAAAATCAAAATCGATTTTAAACCGAAAATCGAATTTTGATTCGATTAACCGAATCGAACCGGTTTTGCCACCCCTAACTGACTTTGCCGTTTTATTGTTTTTTTTAGGGAGTCTCTCCTTATTTCAATTTTAGGGTTGTATATTGTATCCATTTCCAGAGCAGCCGCTACTCTCCCATCGTCCCCTCCCTCTTTTCTGAATCGCGATTTCAATCTCTTTCGTCAAAACTCCCTTCGAATCAGATCTTCAGGAGATTCGCGACCGAGAATCGCTCGATCGAAACTTCATCAGATCGTTGCTTCATCTCTGTCGCCTCTAGTTTCCTCATCGGAAAAACCCTCACAGCCCGCAGATCTGATCTCCCTCTCACTCGATCGATACCTCCGATCCCAGCCCCTCGGTCCTCCCTTACGGGTTTCCTTCAGTCTATTACCTCACGATTCGATCTCTCCTCCTTCATCACTTAACTCTGTTTTAATTTCCGATTTGCTTTTCTGTGTAATTTCGAAGAAGCAGAGGGCCAGGTAACGATTTGAACTCTGTTTTAATTACCGGTTTGCTTTTCTGTTGGATATGCATTTTTTTTGTCCTTGGCTTTGGATGTTTACTGCTTATGTTGATGGTTAACTGAATCGATTTCTTCTTTTCTTTCCTTTTCGGCTGTGCAGTTTGATTTGACGAGCTTCGATCGGAGATTTGATTTCAGTTGGAACTAGGAAAACTAATAGAAGCAGAACTTGGATTTCAGGTAACGATTTGAACTCTGTTTTAAATTTCGGTTTACTTTTCTTTTGGATATGGATTGCTTTGTTCAATATGAATCAGTGGCTGGGTAAAGTCAATTTGATTGTTATACTCTGCCTTCATTTTGGAATATCTCTGTTGGATTTGGCTTGTCACGCTCTAATTTGCTTTGTTGTCTGTAATGATATTTGATAAATCTTGCTTCTTCATGTGCATTTTGTCCTGCTCTAAGCTGCTTTGGTAATTCAGATTGTTGCTGATAAATCTTGCACCTTAATGTTGATATTGATATGCTACTGTCTCTGTTTAATTTCATGTATATTGATAAATCTTGCACCTTAATCTTGATATTGTTATATACTACTGTCACTTTCCTGTTAAAATAAAAATGTAATCTTATAGGGACAGCTGTGGTTAATGGTGATCAGTAGATCCAAGTTCATGTTAAAATTAATTACTGCTTGTTTTATTTATTTGTAATTAAGTGCTGCTTGTTCTACTTTGGGACTTTATTTTAGAATTTTCATTGATTTTTATTTAAAATAAATTTGCAAAATCAATTGACACATGATTTAGTAATAAACACCTCAATAATGGAAATTAGAGTAAATCCATTTATCTTCTTTTTCTTTCTCGTCCTTTCCTTCAATTTAAACCAAAGCTTAAAGAGTACTATTTTTTAATTACATATTAAATAATTTATTTATCCTATTACTATTTGAATTATAATAAAATAACAATAAATACATTTAAATTATGTTCAATTAAGTAGGGATGAGCATAACAGAACCGAACCAAAAAACCCAAACTGCATAAAACATCAAACATATAAATTAGTAACCGAAAATCAAACCGATCAGGTAAAAACCGAATAGTGACCGAACTGCATATTTTGGTTTGTTTATAAAATTGACAGCAACCATATCTTTTCCTAACCTTCTCTCTTTGTTTCTTGGCAATCCATTAAAAATCATATCTTTTCCTTGATTTTCTCGGTAACCAAACAGAGAGTAGTAACCGATTGGTAATTGAACATATCCACAATCGAAACTTCAAAACAAATCTTATAGATATAAGAGAAAGAATACAGTGGTTGTAATGTGTGTCAAACACTCAAATCCAAAATAAATTGGAATAACCCGCAAAATTAGACATGAAAAACTGAAATTGTTGAAGAAAAAATGAGAGAGATTGATTATAACCTAAATCAGGCATAGACAACTAAAAAAAAAACCTAAATTAATTGGAGGAGGTTCTGGAAATTGGATGAAGAATACGAACTGATGTTCTTCGTTGCAGCCGCTACCTTCCACAGCCACTGGAGTTGCCGTTGACAGGCTGAAAATCGTTCGTCGACTGATTTGGGCTCTCCTTTGGCAACAATAGGCTGTCGTTGTTGGGTGGTGCTTTGCTGCATGTGAAAGAGGGGAAGAGAGAGGATTTGATGTTTGTGCGAGAAACCGAGAATGATCAACCAAGCTTCTGAATGGGAGGGAGAAAGAAATGTTTGTGGGTTAGAAGGTGGTGGCAGAGAGCTGAAGCAGGTTGGTCGAAGGAGAGGTGGTGGTAGGCGTGGTGGTTTTTTTCTCTTTTTACCTATAAATTCGTGGAGGTTTGACATTCTAAGAAGAGTATTGTAAGGAGGATATTTATACCTTTGTTGTTTTTACTTACCACTTGTTTTCATTCTGTAATTCTGCTAATAAATGCTAATGAATAACGCCTTTCTTTTATTGGGGGTAATGGTTATAAAGAAATATGGATTTTTGTTCATTCATTGGTAATTTTTCTGCTTTTAGCTGATAGTTGGTTGTGTTCCAGTTGAAATTTGATTAGTTAGAGAAGATGATAAAGAGACGCTTCTATCGGGAAGAGCATGGCGAAGGGGATGAACCTTCCTCGGATTCATCTTTATCATCTTCTTCTGATTATGACTTAGAAGTTGAAGCAGAGGAATCAGAGGACCATACTACTATTGTTAAGGCCAACGAAATTGACCAATCTTGTTCCACTTCATCTGGTTTGTTCCACTATTTGTTTTCTCTTTTTCTATATCATTTATTGCTGCTAGAAGTGGTGACTAGTTCTTTGTGTTTTCATTTGCTATTACATTTGGGTTTATGTGAATGCTAGTCGAAATCCTTGTTTTAATGGTATTTTGCTAAACTTTAGCGAATTTTATTAATCTGTGCACCTTTTCAGCAGAATACATGCATAGTTCTTGCTGTCTTGATCTACAAACTCCTATTTATCTTGAATGATCATTATATTCTTACTTTTACTTACTTTGCGCCATCTGTTTCATATCATTTTTTTAATAAGTAAACATGAAAAATGCTTGATTTTTATTTAGTTTAACTGTCAATAGTGTTTCTGCTTGTTGCATGTCTTTCTCTAACATTTTGCTGATTTATTTAGGTTATGAGGGTGAGGTTGGTGATGACTCATTAGATAGGATTTACTTTTACATTAAGTGCGCTTGTGCAATCTATATTTGAATGTGCATATTCATTTTTTATGATAATGTTTCTTCTATGCTTTTTATGCGATCTCATAACTCTTATGTGGAATTATTATCTAGATCAAACTAATTTTGCATGTGATAATTTTATTAACTTGTACTCATTTGATATCTTTCCAATGAAGATTGTTGTCCGTATTTTTTATTTATTACATCCCTATACAAATCCTCTCGATGTTGCATATTTGAAAAGTTAAAATGTGGGTGACATAAAAATTCATTCGGTATGCTGCATGGAATACAACCATTTAGTTTGGCCTACATCCTGAAATTTTGTTTGGTTGTTTTTCTGTCGCGAAGTATGCAGTCCAATTTTGTATTGTGGATATTATCAACATTCCATTTGGAATTAGGTGATGTGTATTTCTCATTTGCAGCTAATGCAAAGATAATGACTTATTAGCCTTTGCATCTTCAAATGCCGTTCACACATAGTGGGAGTCTGATCTGGTTGTCATGAACACATTGTTTTGGTCCTCACTTATGTGGATTTTTGAGATTGCCTTGAATGTGGTCTTGCTTTGGTAATTGTGATTGGAATGTAATTTTAACTTTTGATATTCTTTTCATGTTACTAGACAATATAATTGCGTTTGAGTCTTCAAATAGCTGGTAAACATAATGCCAGTATATGCAAGAATGAGTTTGATGATGTTATCGTTGAGAAGGAATCAGCAAAAAGCAATATGCCAGAGGAGTTTGTATTAAAATTCAAATCAGTTTATAAGTGTCAGATTTGTCCTCAGATTGTCTGTTTGACCGAGGAGACTATGAAGACTCATCTTTATTCTAAGGTAAATATTTGATGCTTTTGTTTACCTTGTAATTTGAAATTTCTATTTATATTTCAATATCCTTTTGTCTTGGCATTGACTTGTTAATCATTATCAATGTTTAGAATGTTTGAGTTTTCAAAGGATAGTTTCGCTTTTTCATTCTTTATTTCTTTGCTATTTCTTTTTTGTAGTTTGACAAAATGAATTGTATGCATAGTGATATTTCTATTCTAACTAATATGCATGATGCAATCATACAAGTGTCAATAATTTTTGTGAGCAGGAGAAAAGTTTTCTTTTAAATCATTTATTGTTTCTTTACAGGATTTCAATTACCTTTTGCACCATTTCACCATTTTACGATATATTAGGATGTAGACAAGTATTTGTTGTTTTCATAATCCAATGTTTTTTCATTAGAAGCAAACTGACTGTGGTTTGACTGAATTTTGCTAATTGTTGTAGCGACATGCTCGAGCAGAGAAGTCATTGAAGGAAAATAGGCTGAAGGAGATGCTGAATAGTGATGGGGAAATCGAATACCAGGAGACTGCTGCAGAAATGAATGCTCGAATTGTGGCCCTCAGACAGGTTTGTTTCTTGATGGATATTTCACCAAATTGAATGGTTGGATTTACTAAATGCTAATTTTGACTTTCTGTATAGAGAAAATCAAAAAAGAAAAATAAAGGGCGCCAACGGCAAAACAATAGAAAGAGAAAGAAGGTAAATTTGTAGTTTATTTAGAGTTAATGTATTTTTAGATGATGTAATTTTATAGGAAGTTGTTTTGATTGTAGGAAGGGAATGATTTTTCAAATACAAAGAAAACTAAGAATGAGAACTGAATAGCACAAGATTGCAAGAAGGAAGAAAAAGAGAGGGAACGTTGGTTTTTTCCTTAAAACAAGCTTTATTTAAATTAACAATCAAATGTTGATTTACAATTTTTTGTTTCTTAATTTAGTTCTGCAAAACTTTGATGTATCTCCTTTATTTATGAATGAAGGTTTTAACTAGTTTTACTCCTAATATTTATGAACATTACAAAAATCAATGAAAATTAATTACAGGAATATATTAATGGGAATCAGTTAGGGGCGCCGAACCGAACCAAAAATGCTAAACGGAACCAAAATCCGATACTTAGAATTAGAGATCGAAAACCGAACCGAATAAGCAAAATTGGAAAGCAATTGAACCGATTTTTTTGGTTCGGTTCGGCTCAGCTTAAAACTGAAATTTCCTTTTGCAAAAACAGAATCTGTATATGCTTTCCCTCTCTCTGCAACAAAAATGAAGTCACAATCTAAAATTCCTTTCTCAGCCATTCCTGATGTGCCACAGCTGCTTGCTTTTACATTTAATGGGGTATTGATTCTTTTTCGCCTTATAGCAGCTAATTTCTGTCATTTTTGTGCCAATTTGAGGAGTCTCTTGTAACCAATCATATTTTTGTTTTGTATAAACTAATGGAAAGGTTAATAAGAAAACTTTGGAAGAAAATTTTAGGAGTGAAAATAACTTTAGAAGTGAACTATGAATGGTAAAGTTGTGATGGGTAGAACGTAGGAGCAAAGCAAGGGACTACTTGTATATATATAAAACTAGTTTATGTAAGATCAAACATTGCCATGTGCTTGGTGAAGAACAATTAAGGCTTGTCTAGGAGGTGAAGCATTAGTTTTGTCATATTTTGACAATAAAAAAAGTAATCAAATGAATTCAATGCAAATCTCCGCAAAATATATTGCTTCAGTTATGTTAAAATGTTTGATTACTCTTAATATTTATCTCGTACTATTTCAGTAGTTCTATTGGATTAGTAATGTTGATGAGTTTTTGTATATGAACCCCTAATTTTATCTTTTTCTTAGTTTAATTTCAATCACAATTGCCATATTAAAAGCTGGCTGTAACTGAAAATTCAAACGCGCGAGTGTTTTTCAGGATCTTTTGCTGGCATGTTGTAGCTGTCTAAAAGGAATTGAATATGCTTAGTTTGTGAGAAAGTGCTTCGGCCAGTCCGTTAATTTGCATCACTTGTGATTTTGCTTTTGCTTTATTTATTATTCGTCGTGTCTTTCTATTAGAAAAAGCAATCAATTACTCTTTCATTTTCTTTTTTTTTTTTAATATAGATACTCTATTCTACTTGGGGGATTTGGAAAAGGGGAATTAACAAATCTCGGGTCCTAGAAAAGAAGTGCCTTACCACTAGGCCACCTCTTGGGCTTACTCTTTCATTTTCTTAGTTTCCCTTTATCTTGCTTTTGCTATTTCATAATGGTTTCTTGGTTTCCCTATTTCATAATGGTATTATTTATACTAAGCATAGAGACGGAAAATGATGGAATTTGTAGTTGAGACAGACTAACGTGTGGCCTAATATATGTAGCACATTTCTTAGCATTTATTTTTTTCCTTAACGTGCTTTGTTTCTTTTTCTTATATATGTAGCATTCAAGGAGAAGCTTTCAAGGACACTATTTTCGTTGCATTTGCTGGTTTTCTGATGCAACTATTTACCAAGAATATTCAAAGGATGTTTAGGTGAACAATCAAAGTATTCAACTTTCTTGGCTAATTATATGCCTTTAAAGAGTAATTTAATTGTTACATTTTGTATTTTTATGTGAAAATTGTATCAATTTGATATATCGTTGCAATTTTTTTACATTATTGTATACTTTTCAGATATTAAATATATTTATATATCTAAAAATTTAATTTTTATATTATATTTAAATTTTTCATATTATATTATTAATATTACTAGATTTTATATGAATGTAAATAATTTTGTTAATTGGGATAATAAAAAATTATAATTATCAATTTATTTCCGGTAACAAGTATTAGTTTTTAGATGTGATTTTATTAAAATATTGCTAATTATTAATTTACGTAATATTATATTATTTAGCTATGAAAACAGAAATTGTAGCTAAAATTTAGCTATTTAGAAATTTTAATTTTGTGGCTAAAATTTTTGCTACAATGTTTTATTTGTAGAAAAAATATTACAGTTAAGTTATACTATCAATTAATTTGTGGCTAAAATTTTGCTACAACGTTTTATTTGTAGAAAAAAATATTATATTTTAGTTATACTATAAATTAATTTGTGGCTAAGGGCATTAGATTTTAGCTACAAATAGCTTAAATCACGTGGCTAATCTTTAGCCACTTTTAGTCATATTATAAACAGAATTGTGGCTAAGACTTTGATTTTTCAGCTACAACTAACTTAAATCCTGTGGCTAGACTATAGCTACACCACTTCTAACTACGCATGCTATGGGAAAAACTAATTGTGGCGAAAGGATTTAGCTACAGAATTTATACCTTTAGCTACAACAAATTTTGTAGCTGTAGATGCATTATGTTGTAGAGTATACACAGGATATATATAGACTTATAATCCGAAAAAAAAAAAAAAAATTTGAAAAAAAGGTCTTTCGAGCCGACATGTTGTTCAATCGAACGTTTTTAAGGAAGCAGAGTCGTATGAACAAGTGGTTACTAGCTAGCAACCGTTTTGCTTCCCGCCTGCATGATCTTCCATGGAGAATTTCTCAAACACCATCATTCTCGTCTCCAAAACCTTCTTTATGTTTGCTCAACAATTCGTTCTCTTGACAAAACAAAATGTCTCCATGCACTTACAGTCTTACTTGGCCTGGACTTTATCCAAAGCACCTTTCTTTACAATAATATCATTAATATCTGCTCATCACTTGATGAATTGCCTATTGCGGCTAAGGTGTTTGAAAAAATGCCTCAAAGAAATGTTGTCTCCTATAATTCTATTATTAGTTCTTATAGCAAATACGATCATTTCTATAAAGCCTGGAAAACATTTTGTGAGATGAGATATTGTGGATTTAGGCCCAACAATTTCACATTTTCTGGGTTGTTATCATCTTCATCTATGGATGTTTATAGTGGGGTTCAGTTACACGCATTTGCTGTAAAGAATGGGTTGTTTTACGCTGATGCTTTTGTGGGTACTGCTTTGATGAGTTTGTTTGGAAGGTGTGGGATGTTAGATGAGGCATTTAGTGTTTTTGAGGATATGCCTGTTAAGAGCTTGGTGACATGGAATTCAATGATATCTTTATTTGGGCATCAGGGTTATGTGGATGATTGTGTATATTTGTTTTTTGAGCTTGCTAGGGTAGAGAACCGTTTGTCGGACTCTTCTTTTGTAGCCGTTTTGTCTGGATTATTTTGCGAGAAAGATGTTGAATTTGCAAAACAAATTCATGGTTTAGTCATGAAAAGTGGATTTGACTATAAAGTTTCGGTTTTGAATTCTCTTCTCAATGTATATGCAAAATGTGGAAGATTACACCTAGCAGAAAAATTGTTCGAGGTTGCTGCCTGCAGGGATACCGTGACTTGGAATACAATTATTGCAGCATTGAGAAAAAGCAAGAAGCCCATCAAAGCTTTAAATTATTTTTCAAAGATGTCTAAGGATGGAATTATGCCTAACCAGCCTACATTTGTCATTCTCATAAATTCTTGTGCAAATTTAGAGATCCCAATGTATGGAAAAATTTTCCATGCTAAAACAATTGTGCATGATCTTGGTACTGATGTTTATGTGGGTAGTGCCTTGGTGGACTATTATGTTAAATGTGACAGATTGAATGATGCCCAGCGTTGTTTTGTCAAGATAAATGAAAAGAATGTGGTTTCTTGGAATTCTTTGATTCTGGGTTTTGCAAATAAAGGCTCTTCGGCTTCTATTTCTTTGCTGCTGGAAATGCATCGATTAGGATATCAGCCCAATGAGTTTTCATTTTCAGCAGTTCTTAAATCATCCTCCGCATTTGAGCTACTGCAGCTTCATTGTCTGATTATAAGATTGGGATATGAGAACAATGACTATGTTTTAAGCTCTCTACTTTCCTCATATGGTAGAAATGGTCTCATTTCTGAAGCTCTGGTATTTCTTGCAGTTTCTGAATCATCCCTTGCTGCTGTTCCCTCTAACAATCTTGCTGGAATCTTTAACAGAACTGGCCAATATCATGAATCATTAAAGTTGCTTTCTCAGCTGGAAGAACCAGACGATGTTTCTTGGAATATTGTCATTGCAGCGTGTGCTCGTAATGGTTATTATAAAGAGGCTTTTGAACTTTTCAAACACAAGCTTATGGGTCAAATCTACCCAGATAATTATACTTGTGTTAGCCTTCTAAGCATTTGTTGTAAAATTTGTGATCTTGCTTTAGGTAGTTTTGTCCACGGAATTCTAATAAAGACTAATTTCAGTTTTTATGATGTTTTTGTCTGCAACATATTGATAGACATGTATGGAAAATGTGGGTGCCCTGGAAGTTCAGTAGAAGTCTTTAACAGTATGACAGATAGAAACATCATCACATGGACTGCTCTTATTTCAGCTCTTGGTATTAATGGTCTTGCCTGTGAAGCTTTAGAAAGGTTCAAGGATATGATAGAAATGGGGTTTCGCCCTGATAGGTTGCTTTTATTGCGGCGCTTTCAGCATGCAGACATGGTGCGTTGGTGAGAGAAGGAATAGAATTGTTTGAGCAAATGAAAAGTTATGGTGTTGAACCAGAAATGGATCACTATCATTGTTTCATTTACTTATTGGCTAGGCATGGATATGTTAAGGAAGCAGAGAAAGTAATTTCCAGCATGCCTTTCCCGCCAAATGTACACATATGGCGTAGATTCCACGAAGGCTGCAAAAGACATAGGGACGAAGAGGATCAGGTTGTGAATATGTAAACTTAAAGTTTGTTCAAGGAAATCTTTGTTAGATTGAATCTGGAACTAACAACAGAGCATGATGAATCATTTTCTTAGAGGTTTCTCTTGTGACTTTCTGACCTTCAATATTTACATATTTTGAAATAAACAAAGGTCTCAGACTATGGAGATTGCTAATTTTTGGCACTGGTGCTGACTTAAGCTCAAAGAACTGATATGGAGGCCTACCAGCTTTGGGGATCTATTGAACTGATGATTTCTTCCTTTCTTCTCAGTTAATGTTGAGTATTGAATAGATTTATTTCTCATCCCATGGTTTTAATACTGACCAATCTGAAGGGGTAAAGCTAAAGCTGCATAGAATTTGTAAAATATTTCCTTCAGAATGTGGTGCATACCAAAGCCAAAATTTGGCCTTAATTGTCAAACCAAATATTCAGTTTCGACCACCGTCTCTCGCTTCATCTGTTTATGCCTCAGGCAAGCTTCCCCTTAATCAAGGTACATGGTGGCAATCTCTGTGCACTGCACCTATCTTTGAATTGCGAATTTATTCCCCTTTATTTTACCCTAGTTTATTTGATAATTTGAATAATATATGGCTTGGTTTACAAGTTCAATCCAGTCTATAGACAGAAAGTAATTGGTCAGCTTTTATATAGTATGTTTATGAATATGAATTTACATTGATAAAATGTCTGATTTCTGATATCTTATTTTTGTGCTCTACAAGAACTGTCCAATTTCAAAATAGATTGATGGAAAATGTCAAAAATTAATAACACCTGTAACTAGCTACTAATGGATAACTAGCTATGCATGAAAATGGAAAAGAACAGTAGAGATGAGGTGCAGCTTAAAAGAAAAGAATAAAAATTGAAAAGTAAAGAAAAATCATTAGCTTTTCTGTGTAGAGTTCCTATAAAAACCACGGACAAACATTTAGGTTATCTGCTTTAGCACATAAAGTTAATCAAATGACGTGGATGAGATTAGATTAGATCTATAGATAAATTGATCCTTAGGTGTAAAATAATTCCTTTCTTCCAATGAACTTTTGATCATATCCAACAGTTAAAATTATGTGA
>CATIWJ010138698.1:0-13195 GCA_949640765.1 Croton laevigatus | reverse complement strand
TTTGTGAATGAAAATAGAAAGCAGGTGGTATTATTTTATATACAATAAGCTAGAAAGAGTTGTCAGAATCAGGGGCGGCTGATCTGGACATTAAAATACAAAATGTACGAAAACAATATTTTTAATCTTATTTATTTATTTTACTCTTTTTAGGCATCAGTTATATTCCAATTAGAGAAATGGTTGGGGATAAGTAAAGTGATAAACAACGTACTTTTACATTTAAGCGAAAAGAGTTTAATTCCCTCTTCGTATTTTGGTGCGTATATTATATATATATATATATATATATATATATATGAATTTGAGAAAACTCATATTTAAGTTACCAAATTTGGATTTCACAATTGTGTCCAGTTCTTTAATTTTGTGACCACCTAACAATAAGGAGAGGGGAAATTGGAAATTTGAACATTTATCAAAATTTTGAAAACATACTTAAATTTTTTGACTTGATTAGATGATTTTGGTAGAAATTGGCTTATTTTATTGGGTTTCAAAATTTACCTAGCAATAAGTGACTTCTTGAATATATCAATTGGAAAGTTGACACCTACTTTTAATGCTGTAATGTTTGGTAAGAGAAAAATAGGTACATTTGGTGGCTAAATTTTCAATTAAACTTATTAGAGCTCGCATAATTCATTCTAAAAATTCGAGTTGACAAGAAAAAAATTAATTAATTTTATATTTGATTTGAACCTTGGTCTCCTTACCTTATTGATGTGGGATTAAATTTCCAACATTCCTATTAACATGTGGATGGATCGGTTGGCTTCTTCAGCAGCTTTGAAAATATGAGGTTAGACTCTGCTATCAAATTACAGCCGGATATAACTCATCTTAAAAATTTAAGTTGATGGAAAAAGTATTACAACCTTCTATTTGACTAAACTAATTTCTTAACAAAATTAGTTTTCCCTGTATAAATAGAACAGAAGATATAAAACGGAAGCAAAATTGTACATAGCACTTGCGTAGATATGTAATTTAGTCAATTTAGACCCAAAATATCACATTTCTCTATTTTATTAAAACAATCTCATGAATAAAAATTTCTATTTTATTGAATAGCAGGTATTGAAACCGAGGTATTAGTTAAACGTCAAAACACGTGAAAATACAAAACTCACTAACATAATAAATTAATTTGTTTTTTTGCAATTAATGAGATAACTACAAACCCAATATTTGGATAAAAGACATTTCAATTGAAAATAACATTTCAATTGATTTCATAGTTTTTTTTTATTACATATTAAAAATTATTTTTATTGCACATATATTGAACTCCCTTGACCAAAAGGCCTTTGGTTACCACAATCCAAGTTACCACCAGCATCTACTCCCAAAATACCGCAATATCTATTGTAGAATCCAATTCGATCCTGGACTCGCGAATCCGACCCATGCCCACACTGGAGGCCACCATTAATTATGTTGGTAATCACACCATATCGGAACCCGACTTGCTGCCATATTGCTACCAGATGGTGTCCATTGGTCAGTAATGAAATCGTGGCATGATAGTTTTGGTGATTGTGGAGTCATTTAGAACCAGATAGCAATTTTGAAATATATAATCGGGTCGATTGCTACAAGATCCGGATTATCTAATAAATCTACCCCTATTGCATTCCCAACAGGACCATAGTTCAAGTTGCTACAAAAATCAAAGTCAATACACAAAAGTCATATCAAATTAAAAGGGAATGCGCATTAGGTTTTAAAAGTTAAAGTGATGCTATTTTATACCTAATATTTAAAATATTACGTGTCAAATGGATAAAATGAATACCGTGGATAATGCTATATCTATCTAGCATGGATATAGTTCTTGATCAGAAAATGTTAATTTTTTTTTAATTTTTAAAATCACTTATTGAATTGTCTACCCAATATTCAGATTAAAAACAGTAAATTACAGTTTTGAAAATTGATTTTGTATTATAACTTATAAACAACGATAAATTCAATATTATAAATCATTTCTTTTCTAAATTATAATATAGATTCAATATTTGGAAATTGCGTCATGTTACTTTTAATTCCGAGACTTATTATAGACAATATAATGGCTAATAAAAAAAATCGAAAGAACCATTGCTGTCTATTTCTTTCCACAAAATAAAATTAAAGTGACAGGAAATAAAACTTACTAGGAAAGTTGGATAGGACCTCTGCCATAATACTTCTTACCAAAAGCTCAAAGCCATTGTCGACTTAGAATACAATAATCTGGTGGATTACCTCGTTCTTCTTTCAAGCAATAACCCCAAGCAAAGGGTCCATCTGGAGCAGTAGCCCACCCACCAGGTTCATAAAATCCCTTTTTGAGTTATTAAGGAGAATTTAATTGCTTCATCTTAGTTGATAAAATGTTAATTGTAAATTTAAAAATTAAACGTTATACAAACAGTTAGTTTATCAAACACATATAAAACCACCTAAACTACCTGTAGTTTGATGTGAAGTGTGGCAAAAAAATGCAGCAATCTCTCTTTTACGAGTTGCAACATCGCCAATTGTAGCAAAACCACCAAATGAATTAGCAGCAGTAATAAAAGCATCGTAAGTATAAAATCCTCTAGCAGGACAAGCAACATCATTATTATGCTTTAACATTTCACCAAACATGTCTCGGGTAATCAGCGAACCAATATCGCCACCACCTCTACCGCCACCACCGCAATTACACTAGCTCTGACAACCATAGGTGCAGCAATCAGGGGTTGTACCATAGATACCCCATTGGCTACAGCAAAGACAGCGAGGAAACTCTACACCGCCGGCTTGACATCCACACTACTCTGCTAACGTTCCTGACAAGCCACAACTATTATCATTTTTCCTTTTACTAATTCTTTGCTTTGTGAATGAAAATGGAAAAGAAGTGGTGTTATATATACTAGAAAGAGTGATCAGAATGAGCATATCCAAAAAAAGATCTCAGTTCACAAAATAATATAAAGAATCCTTTAACTTGATAAAAGAATTTCTAACATTGGTAGAGCAACAATAGAGACCGCGCCGGCCAGGTATGTACTAGTACTGTAGCATCGTGATATTCAATAACATCGGAAGTACAACTAATCTAATGTACGGAAAGGAATAAGGGATTATTAATAATGATTTGCGAGAATAATATATAGGGAGGTAAATAAATGACAAAAAACGATAAATATAAGGTAAATAAAAGGCAAATAAAGAAAGATAAAGAAGTAGTAAGTATGGTAAATACGAAGTAGATAAAAGGTAAATAAGTTATAAGTAAAGTAGATAAATGATAAACGAAAAGCAAATAAAAAGAGAAATACAGAAATACGTGAATTATACACGAATTATAAACAAAGGAATAAGAAAATTGAGTACAGACATAACATCCGACAACAGTAGACACAGATTATACAGTCTAGGTGTGTGGACTCGGAAGGATCACGGAGAAATTCTCCGAACCTCCAAAGTTAAACGTGCTCAGGTCAAAGTCAAAGTTAAGATGGGTAACCTCTGTGGGAAGTCGACCCTAAATACGTAAATTTGGCAATATGAATTACAAAAGGGTTACAGACAGGCGCCGATCATACCCGGAAGGTGAAATAGGGCCCCAGTAATCAACGGAACCTAACGAAAATTTTAGAAAAAGTCAAGGACTATAAAATATAATTTTACTAAAAATTATGTAAAACCTTGATAATGTGTTAAATATGAAATCTCGAGAATAAATAGATTGCAACAGTGTAAGTACGATAGCTTTCGGAATAGCACATACGGAGAATTCAGCGAAAACACGAAAATTAGACTTACGCAGAACCTGCGAGTTCGATCTAGATTTCGAGCATCAAGACGACCTATTTCGTAGAAACGTATAATATAAAATTATTCCTTTATGTGTTGACTAAATTTAGAAATAGAAACCACCTAATTTGGATTTGTACGGACGGAGATATGATCGAATTAGTTGGTGGTGCACAAGCTGCCTAGGGTAATGCCACTGGGTCCGACGGAAAATGACACCAAAAATTATTTATAACTTGGATTGATCTGAAATTTTAATACGATGCATTTAGATGTCTAGTTTCATTTGACACAAAAATTATTGAATTTGAAATAGTATACGGTGAGTTATTAATGAAGAACGACAATAAGATCGAGTAAGGGTCCCAAGAAGACCTAAACGGAATTTCTTTAAAAGACAAGGACAAGGTTGGAAATGGGGTTTCAGAAGTTATTAATAGTGCCTATATTTGACCTTACAAGTTAATTCGTGGGATTAATCGGGCCATAGCATTGTTAACGCTACACTACGATTTCTCCCAAAAATGAAAGAATAAAAAGTTATAATGGAAATTCTACGAAAGGACCTAATTGTAAATAACTTATCTAAGGAGGGAGCTATTGGTAAAAGATAAAAATTGAAGAGTGAGCTTGCCCATCAAGAAAAAATTTGTGGGCTTGACACTTGGCAAGATCTTGAGCATTTAATATAATAATTTGATTAATTCATAGCTGTTGGATTAAAAATTAAATAAATGAAAAATAAAATAAAAATATAAAAGCGACAAATAAACAAAAATTGGACATAATATGAAGAAGAAAGTCTCTCTTCTCCCTTCCATAGTGGCCAAATCGCCTAGCCAAAGGGAAGTCATGGATTTTGGCAAATTCAAGCCAACTTTTTCAAAAGGAAGAATAATTTCAAGGTAAATAAACTATATTTACTTCTATATACTTCATTTAATTAGTAGGTAAGCATTAATTTGAGCTAGGATTAAATGAATAATGATTGTTCACTAAAAACCTATATATCAGACCATAGTTGACAAATAACCATAGTAGGTAGCCATTAGCAATGAACAAAATTAGGTAATTAAGTGATGCAAGTAAGTCAAATTATTTAAAAATTAGCAAAAGGACCAAATGTCCATAAAATCCTAACCCGTTCTCCTTCATAAAAAACAAAATCAATTCAAAAGCCTTTATTCATCATGGTATCAGGGCTCTAGTGGTTTAAAAACCATAACATGTTCTACTTCATAAAAACAAAATCTTCAACAGAAACAAAATTGCATCCACTAGTTTCGACAACAAATGTCAAAAATCAATTCAGGGGAGTCTACTAATCGTCATAGATATAAGAAACGTCGTGTTTGGTAACTGGAGAAGAGATAAAAGCTATCGAGTTTAAGGCAGGTCGGCTGTGACCCAAGTTGCAGGAATTCTAAGGAAGAAGAAGATCAAAATGACATATATATATGCGTTTTGATAAAAAACACACGTCTGATTCCCCACTTTTGAACGTTTCATTTTTAGTTCCTGAACTTTTCATTCATGTACAGTTAAGCCTCTCGTCCAGATTTCCAGCAGGTTCATGAACTTCTGGTTTCTTTTCAAACTTGTCTTACAACAGTAGTGGGAGATCAAACTCCACAATCGGCCATACCTGCACCACTATTTTACCTTCGTTGGTTGGTAATCTTAATATTAATCATCAAATAACTGTAAAAATCACATATACTAATTATCTTTTATGGAAGACTCAATTTTTACCGATGGTTTGCGGATGTGGCTTACATAATCATTTAGACCATAGTTCTCCTCCTTCACAAATGACAAATTCTGATGGCACTCCAAATATAGCTTTTTGGTTATGTCAACAACAAGACTAGTAGGTGCTAAGTTGGATTACCTCCTCAGTTTCCGAAAGTATACTAGCGCAGCTGGTTGGTTCAATAACTATAAGGTCTGCATGGATGAAACTTTAATCGGTGTATGTGCCTGGTTCTCGATCTCAAATTTGTGAGCTCAGAGCTCAATTTCATGCACTTCAATGTGAAAATCAAACAATTGAATAATATATCTCTAGAGCAAAGTTATTGGCCGAAAAACTTACGGCGTTGAGTAATCTGATTTCAGAAGATCAACTTATTGAGTTCGTTTCAAACGGCCTTGGACAAAGTTATAGTATGTTCATGTGTATTTTGATCAACGAACAACTGATTTCTTGTTTGTTGATTTAAATGGGATGCTTATTATGGAAGAACACCGTTTGAAAATTGATGAGAAGACTAGTGCAATTGCTCCCTCTGCTCAATTTTTACAAACATAGCTAGCTTCTATGTGTGGAAGAGGCAGAGGACGTGGTGGCCGTGAATGAGGTCGTAGTAACTTTAATGGTTATCAATCATCTAGTCGTGGAAATTCATCAAAGAATAATACTGGATATTCATCATAGGTTGACTTTACAAATTCTGGTCTTATCGCCTGTTATAACTGCAATGGACAAGGTTATATAACTAAGGTATGCCCTTCACCATCGAACAATAACAGCAATTGAAATTATGTTCATCCAACAGTAAAAATGGCAACAAATTGTTCTCAACAAGCTGCTCTTTGGCTGATGGAAAGTGGTACCACTCATCATCTTACTGCAGAATTGGATAACCTAACAATCCACTCTGAATATCAGGGACCTAAAGAAGTGGCATTAGGTAATGGTTCTAAACTTCCTATTTCGCATATTGGCAATTTAACTCTAGAAGTTAAAGATCGTGAGTTTAATCTTCGTGATATTTATTGTGTTCCTAATGCGTTACAAAATCTCTTATCTATTAATTCTTTTCGTTATTCTAACCATGTTTCTGTTGAATTGTTTCCTGATCATTTTGATATTAAGGACTTGTCAATGAAGGCAATCCTTCATTTAAGGCACAGTGAAGGTAGTCTATACCCATTTTTGTAGTATCTTCTTCAACAGAATCAGTTCAATGTCATTTTGCTTGTTTAGTCACTTGGAATGCTTGATTAGGCCATGCCAATTTTCCAACAGTCTGGAAAGCTATTAAGTCTAATTTAATTTTGTCATCTCATGTAGTTAACTCTTTATGTTCAGCTTGTTCTGTTTCCAAAAGCCATAAGTTACCTTTTGTAGCGTCAGATTTTGTTATGTCTGGTCCATTGGATTTAATTTGTTCAAACTTATGAGGACCTTCTCTCGTTGTTTCTAATGTTAATTTTCAGTATTATGTTATTTTCTTTGACCACTTTAGCAAATATACATGGATTTATGTTTTGCAATATAAATCTGAGGCATTGAGTGTTTTAAAGCAATTTCGAACTATTATTTTGAGAAATGCTTTGCTTATCCAATTAAAATGTTTCAGGTAGACTGGAGAGGAGAATTTCAAGCTTTAACACCATATCTTCGTGAAAATGACATTACCCAACGAATCTTATGTCCTTATACTCTTGAACAAAATGTGTGTACAGAAAGAAAACACAGACACATTGTTGAAATTGGTCGTGCCCTACTTCATCATGCATCCGTACCTCACAAATACTGGACTAATATGTTTGAGACTGCTGTATATACTATCAAGCGCCTCCCCATGCCAAATCTTAATAATATGTCTCCTTTTTAGAAACTATTTTAGACTTAGCTAGATTATTAACCTTTAAGGGTTTCTGGAAGTATGTGTTACCCTTGGTTGCGTCATTTCAGTATTAACAAATTATCACCGCAATCTAAACTGTGTGTTTTTATAGGTTATAGTTGTACTCATAAAGGGTACAAATGCCTTGATTTATCCACTCTTAAATTTCTTGTCTCGCGTCATGTTGTTTTTTATAAACAGATTTTTTCATTTGGCAATAATTATTTTTCGTGTGGTACCACTACATCTCTAATGGATGAACCATCACCAATATTTGTGTTTCCATCAACACTCCCTTAGCAACAATTAGTTTTGGCCTCTCAAGATGTTGTTTCTACTGGTGTGCCAATAAGTATAGATTTTGATTCATCTCCTGATGGCAATGATTCGCTGCCAGCTGCACTGACCTCTACCCCTCTGGTTTCAAAAACAGATTCGTCGTCTAATGCTCTAGTTGCATATTGTCATCTTATGGTTACTCATGCACAAACTGGCAACTTAAAACCCAAGAAATCGCTATCTATGTTTGCTCAGGTTTCAGAACTTGTAACGCCTACCTCCTTTTCCCAGGCATCTAAGGATCCTAAATGGCGGCAAGCTATGTTAGAAGAATATAATGCCTTAATTGCCAATAATGCTTGGCAACTTATTCCACCATCTCCTAAGCATAATGTTATCGGCTGTAAATGGGTCTACAGGACAAAATTGTTGACTGATGGTTTTGTTGATAGATTAAAGACTCCTATGGTTGCTAAGGAGTTTAATCAATGGCCAAGCATTGATTATACGGATACGTTTAGTCCAGTTCTCAAACCAGCAATAATTCGTTTATTGTTGTCTATTGCTATTTAGAATAATTGGCCTGTTTATCAATTAGATATTTCAAATGCCTTTTTACATGGTCATCTAGATGAATAATTATTCATGGCTCAACCCTACGGTTTTATTGATCCTAATCGCCTTGATTCATGTTTTTTCTTTGAAGGATTCACTCTATGGACTAAAGCAGGCGCCTCGCATATGGAACAAATGTTTAAGTGATACTCTATGCGACTTTGGTTTTCAAAGATCTAAAACTGACAATTCCTTTTTTTTTTATACTTCTGCAAAATTATATTATTGCCTTGTGTATGTTGATGATATCTTAATACTTGGCAATGATAACCAGCTAATTGCTTCACTGCAAGCACAACTTGAGAAGAAATTTGAGGTCAAATCCCTTGGTCGACTTTCTTATTTTTTGGGAATTCAAGCAACTTGGTTACCAGATGGACTTCATCTTGGGCAGCAAAAATAAATTCGGGATCTTCTTGCAAAAACTAGTATGGAAGATTATAGTATTATTCAAATATTATCTAATTCGAAGGGTAAGTTAACTTCTATGGGTGGCGATCCTTTCCATGATTAGACACTTTATCATAGTGTGGTTGGCAGATTGGAATATCTAACCTTTACTCAACCTGATATTACTTATTCGGTTAGCAAAGTCTCGCAATCCTACTATAGAACACTGGATAGCTGTTAAATGCATACTTCGTTAACTTCGGACTGTCACATTTCGAACTCTAGGATACTAGAAATATGATAACAACTTGAGTATGAAAGTGCAATGTGAAGTAATAAGAAAATAAAAGTGTTATAAAAGCTGAATTCTTGTTAGATTTATGAAAATAAATATTTTTATTAACAATGATATAAGTGATTAATAATAAAAGATGATTTAAGAAAAAGAGTTATGTTAAAAATATAATCGGTATTTGTCAAAAATTAAATAGTAAAATAAAGGCCAGTAGAAAATGTGAGTGTAAGTGTAAACAAAAATTTCAATATAAACGTAATTGAAATAAGGTACAAATGCAAATAGAAATGCATATAAATGAAAATTTGAATGAGATAGTAGAATTGTAATTAGGTATTATTTTGAAGGGCAAAGAAGAAAAATAAAAAAAAGGATATTTAAAAAAAAAAGAAAAGTAAAGAAAAGAAAAAAAAAGAATTCACGTGAAAATGAAAAAAATAAAAAATGGAAGGATGAAGAAAATTGAAGAAAAAGAAATATAGTAATAAAAAATAAATAATAATAATAGTAATGATGAAAAGAAAGATACAGACGTGATGAAGAAGGTATTTAGGATAATCATAATAAATAATAATAATGATAGCAATTATAAGACATATGAAAGAGGATGATTAACTAAACAAATGGCAATCTGAAAATGAAAGGAGTTTACAGCTGCTATAATTAAACTAAAAAGAAGTGTGTATGTATATATATATATATATACACACACATAAGTGGTTTACAGGAAGAGGAGTAGAGAAGAGAGAGGGTAGATAAGTGACCAGGCGAGAATAGAAGTACAACTCAAATTGAATTTATAAGATATTAATGGAAATTGTGAATTTCTAAATAAAATAGATGCTATCAGATTTTAGTTCGAGACAACGACATGTAAGAGAAGGACGAGCGTAGCGACAAAAATCAGATTTGGTACTTTATGCTTGTTTAATTATATTTAAATAAATATGCTATGTAAATATGATTTGAGAATTTCGTGCTACTATGATATTTATTGCATTTATTTGCTATATGTGATTTATTTATGAAATTGGAATGTGAATTAATGCTAAATAAATATAAAGTACCCACTAAGTAAATTGCTTAGCAAGTTTAGTGTATGCTAAACTTGTAGGTAATGAAAAGACACCAACAAATTCAGATTAATCAAGAAGAAACCAGCCCACCATAAACAGTAGAATGACATATACTGTGGAACGAAGCCGGAAGGCTAGGAGACCAGCGGATCAAGAAATTGGAAATTTTATATTCAGCACTGTAAATAATTATGAATTTTTATTGTAGTTAGTTATAATAATGTTATGTATACAATGTAGCATTAATTGTGACACACTCAGCTCAGCTAGATAATAGTCGGGTTAAGGGGTGTTACGGACTTTTTCTACAGGGGTATTGTGATGCTGATTGGGTGGTTCTCTAGATGACCGCAAGTCCACCACAAGTTATGCAATTTTTTTTTTGGTAATTCATTGATTTTCTTGTCTTCCCGCAAGCAGCGGGTTGTTTCTCGATCAACTACTAAAGTCGAGTATCGAGCCATTGTGTCTGTTACATGTGAGTTAGTTTGGTTACAGTCATTATTATTGGAAATTGGAATTCCTACGGCCACAATTCCAATTGTTTGGAGTGACAACTTAAGTGCTACGTATTTGACGGTAAATCCCATTTTTCACATGCGGACAAAACATAGGGAAATTGATTTTCATTTTGTTCGTAATTGTGTCAAGAAGAAACAGTTACCGGTTCATTATATTGGTACTATTGATCAAGTTACTGATGTTTTGATAAAGTCACTTCCAAAAGCTCGTTTTCAATTTTTTTTTGAGACAAGTTATGCCTATGTCGACCCTCAGGTACAACTTGAAGGGAAGTAATAGGATTAGTTGAATTTAGAATCCTAAATAGGATTATTTTCGCAGTTGTATCCTAAATAGGATTGTTTTCCTAATCTTCCTAATCTATTGTTGAAACAATGTGTATAAATACTGTTGATGTTAATAAAAATATAATCGACATTCTTTATTTATCACAAATGTCCATAAAATTCAATGCAACAATATATATATATACTAGCTAAAATATTATCGGTGCATTAGGCATAAATTTGCAATAAACACAATATAGATAAAAAGGCACATTATCTATTAAAATAAGTAATTTTAACAGACAATTTATTTCATTTCATACTTATTATTATTATTATTATATATTTATTTATTTATAAGACGTCATTTTTTTATTGCACATATACTGAACTTCCTTGACCAAAAGGCCTTTGCTTATCACAATCCAAGTTGTCCCCAGTATTCACTCTCAAAATACCACAATATCTTCTATAGAATCCGATCCGATCCTGGACTCGCGTGTCCTGCCCATGGCCGCATTCGAGGCCACCATTAATTATGTTCGTAATGACACCATATCCAGGGACCCGACCCGCAGCCCTATCAGCAGCAGATGGTGTCCATCGACCAGTAATGACATCATGGCATGATGGTTTTGGTGATTGTGGAGTCATCCAGAACCAAAGAGCAGTTTTGAAAGATATGATCGGGTCAGTTGCTACAAGATCCGGATTCTTTAATAAATTAACACCAATTGCCCTCCCTGCTGGACCGTAGTTGTAGTTGCTACATAAGTCAAAGTCATACACAAAAGTTATATTTACAGTTTCTTAAGAGATTAGGTATTAAATTCGAAAGGGAAAACACTTTGATTTTTTAATTTGAAGTGATGTATATCATACTTGCATCTGCTTTCTATCTATGTTTTGAAATTATTAACGGTTTCAATTGAGGTAGTGTAGTTCGACCCATCGCACATGGCCCATAATTAGGGGAAAGGTTCCATTTTTTAATGCCTCCAAATATTTAAAAAAAAAACTAGTATATTATTTAGGGATTAAACTTAGGACTAAAAGTTTACTTTTACAAACATTTTTCACTAAATCACTCTTAAAATATATATTTTTTATTCATTAATTCAATGATACATATACTAATTTCCATGAAACCTAATACCAAATTTTGATACTTTGTACATGGTCTTTCAAATTTGTGAAACGGTCCTGTCAATTGACTAAAATAGTACTGTAGATCATGTGCTAGTGATTTTTTTTTATCTGGAATTAATATAATGAGGTACTTCTCGCCCTTGCCGAGTTCCATCATTAATTATTTGTTAAATTATTTGTACAGAATTCCCAAGAATAAAAGTGATAGATCGTAGTTGTTAGATTTGACCGTATATTAATTTATAATATACGTTAATTTATAATATACGATGATTACCGAATAAACCGTACAAATTATTTTGTGATATATACAATAGAATTAAGTTTTTAAAAACGGTGACTCACTATTTTCATCTTGGAACTCGATAAATACAATATAAAAAATAATTTTGGGAAAAAAAAATAATGAAAAAGGTGACAGGAAATAAAACTTACAAGGAAAGTTGGATAGGACCTCTGCCATAATACTTCTTACCAGGAGCACAAGGCCATTGTGGACTTGGTCTACAATAATCTGGTGGATTACCTCTTTCTTGTTTAAAACAATAACCCCAAGCAAAGGGTCCATCTGGTGCAGTAGCCCACCCGCCTTCACATGTTCAAAAGATCCCATTGTAGTTAATTGTAAACTTAACAGTTAAACGCTATCTAAACAGAGCACAGAGAAAACCAACAAACCTGTAGTTTCATGTGAAGTTTGGCCAAAAAATGCAGCAATCTCCCTTTTACGAGTTGCAGTATTACCGGTTGTAGCAAAAGCACGAAAAGATTTAGCAGCAGTAATAAAAGCATTGTAGGTATAAAATCCTCTAGCAGGACAAGCACCATCATTTCTATGCTTTAACATTTCATCAAACATGTTTCGGGTAATCAACGAACTAATATCGTCGCTGGGGCCATGGCCGGGGCCGCCACACTCTGCTCCTCCGGCTTGACATCCACACTGCTCAGCTAACGTCCCTGACGCTGAGACTAGACCTACAACTATTAGTAGTAATGCCCAAAACCTCATTGTTTCTTTTACTAAATTCTTTCTATGCTTTGTGAATGAAAATAGAAAGCAGGTGGTATTATTTTATATACAATAAGCTAGAAAGAGTTGTCAGAATCAGGGGCGGCTGATCTGGACATTAAAATACAAAATGTACGAAAACAATATTTTTAATCTTATTT